>JAQFZM010003987.1:0-10210 GCA_034695785.1 Galumna obvia
TTAATTGAATAATAAATTTTTAAAAATTTTTCTCATGTATTATACCAACCTTAAACACCCGTAATTGGTTAGCTCTGATGATTAATAACTGACATGACAAAGGACCTCGATCTGAAGGGGGTATTTTGAAATTATCAAAAATGCATAAACACATCAATCGTCAATAATTAACTCTTTTTTTATCGTATAATAATATAATTTGTCATATTTTAACTTATTTTATCAAAATTAATGCAAAAGTTTTCGACAAAAAAAAGTAAATTTTCAAAAACTTAGAGCAAAACAATTTTTACTTATAAACTCTATTTTTGACCATTTTTTGAATTTTTATGATTTTTTTTCTTAAATAAATAATAAAATTAAGAAATACAACTTTTTATTGACATTTTCTTAATTTTTGCCAATTTTTTCTTCTTTCCTTCTTTAGAGGGTTCTCTGACTCTCGTCTAAAGGGGGTATTTTACCGATTCTTAGGTCCAAAGGAGGTATTCCGGAACAGTCGGTTTTTTGTGATGTCAGTTAATAATTAGTATTTTTTCAAGTTTTGTGCCCATATTCTTAGTATTATAATAAATTGTTGATAGATTAGGTCTATTAGGCTATTCCACGATACAACAATTTTTTTGTGCCAAAAGTTTTTATTTAAATTTAATATTTTTGTTAATTATTTGTGAAATAATTTATACCATAATTTTAAACATTTAATGTTTGCTATAAATTAATTATCATATTTTAAATTTTAAGTACATTTTTGAACTTAAAATTGGAAAACTGTTTATTAACTCTAATTTACCAAGGATTTCTTATTTTTATATAAAAAAACATTTAAAGATATACTAATTTTTAAATGTAATTAAGTTTTATAAAATAGAATTAACTTGATAAACTTAATTTGAAAAAAAATTTGTTTTAAATATTAAAACCTTTTATATTAAATTTATGACAGTTTGTGGAAGTATTGACATCAGGAATACGGCGCAGAACTTTAATAAATTAAGGAACTGTACTGTAGTTGAGGGTCACATACAGATCGTATTGATAGACAACGGAACCCCTAAAGATTATGAGAATCTAACCTTTCCCGCTCTTAGAGAAATAACAGATTATTTATTGCTCTTTCGTGCTATGGGTTTACCCTCTTTGGGAAAACTCTTTCCTAATCTATCTGTGATTCGGGGACGGAATCTATTCCATGATTTCGCGCTCGTCATCTATGAAATGCTTCATTTACAACAATTGGGACTCAAAAGTCTGACAGACATCGTTAGGGGTGCCGTCAGAATCGAGAAAAATCCCAATCTTTGCTTCATTGAAACCATTGATTGGGATCGGATCGCAAAGAGCGCCAAAAATGGTCACTATATTCATGTGAGTCATTTGAGTCAATCATTCATTTATTTTCATTTTATTATTTCATTTTAATTATTTTCTAAAACAGGGAAACAAAGCTCGCAAAGAATGTCCGGTCTGTCATCAGGAATGTCCTTTTGGTGGGGTTCGCGCCCCCGACGGCACTTTAATAGGCGATCACGTGGGAAGGCTGTGCTGGAACTCACAAAACGACTCATGTCAACGCTGTATGAAAAATTGTCATTTACTTAAAGAACTAAATTTTTTGAATTTGATTATTAGCGTCGTGTCCTCAGGAGTGCGAACGTCTCAACCTTTCGTGTTCTCCAAAAGGACAGTGTTGTGACAAAAATTGTTTGAGTGGTTGTAAGGATTCGAATAAGTCTGATTGTTTTGCCTGTCGCAAATTTTTCAATCAAAACAGATGTCTCGACAAATGTCCCAAAAATACTTATGAAGTAAATTATGGCTAAAAAACAATTTTTTGTTTATAATTTGATTTATTTAGTATTTGGGCCGAAGATGTGTTACCAAAGAGGAATGTCTAAAAATCTCTTTAGATTATTATAATAAAGAGGGCAAATATTTAAAACCAATCGATAGCATCTGTACTCCTGACTGTCCCACAGGTTATAGTGAAAACACTCAAAACCGTCATTTGTGCGATAGTTGTCAGGGTCCCTGTCCTAAAAGTAAGAGTCACTCAATTACTTTTATGGCTTAACTTTTTTTTTTTAGTTTGTTTGTCAACTCAGGTAACAAACATAGCATCGGCTCAAAGCCTGAGAGGCTGTACTAAAATTAATGGTTCTCTTGAAATAAACATTCAAAGCGGTGGAGGTATGGCTTTGTTTTCATTCCTTCAGAGAATTATTCAAATTATTTGATTAATTATAGCAAATGTTATTCGAGAGTTAGAGGAAAATCTTCAACAATTGGAAGAGATCAGCGGCTTTTTAAAAGTATCAAGATCATTTCCATTGATTACACTAAATTTCTTGAAAAAATTGCGTTTAATAGAAGGCAATCAATTGGAAAGAGAATTGTAATGACATGACTTTTTAATCAGTATTTACTTAAATTTGGTTTTGTTTTAGATACTCATTACTAGTATTGGATAATCCAAACCTTCAGGACTTATGGAGTTATGACTCCTTATTTGGAGGTCAAAAACCACTGACTATTGCAAAGGGAAAGATATTTTTCCACATAAACCCCAAATTGTGTTACAATAAAATTGAGGAAATGACGAATTATACAAATATTATCGAACATCCCTTCCCATGGGATACACACGACGTTTCAAGACATTCAAATGGTGACAAAGTTGCTTGTCAAGTTCATAACCTCAATGTTAGTGTATGGAAACTGAATACAGAAATGGTGGGCATAAGATTCCAGAATTTCAAGCGTTCACTTCACGATCCGCGTTCTCTTCTTGGTTATCTTATTTATTATAGAGAATCGTAATATTATTTTAATTATTTTCATATAAATTAAATTAATTTTTTTTAGAATATATACAAATGTCAGTATATTTGATGGACGGGACGCCTGTTCTTCGAATTCTTGGAAAGTGGATGATTATGAGGCCGTCTCTGATAATGAGGATGATTTAATTACTCATATTATTCCAGGATTAAAACCTTTTACTCAATACGCTCTTTACATAAAGACATATACGATAGCATCAGTAAATGAAGGCGCACAGAGTGAAATACTTTACTTTAAGACCCAACAGGACAGTTAGTTTAAACTTTATTATTTACTTTACATTCTTTAAAAACTATATTTATAAACAGCGCCGTCTCAGCCCCGAAAACTGAGTGCTCGCTCTCAGTCGTCATCAAAAATTTTTATAGAATGGGAAGAACCCTCTCGTCCTAACGGAGAGGTAACGCATTATATGGTGACCGGAACTCGTGATCAAGAATTGAAAGTTTTTAATGACAGAAATTATTGTATCGAACGTAAGTTTTTTGATTCCATTTTTATAGGCTTTAAATAATATAAATAAATGAATAGCAATAACACACGACACTCCCAAAAAAACACCCGAAGAGACACAAACAGAATCACCGAATTGTACTCAAAATCATAATCCATGGTTAAAAAATACAACTAAAGATAGTGACTCTGAAGAATGCTGTTCATGTAAACCAACTCCTGTCGATGATCTGGAAATTGAGCGTCGAATAAGTTTTGAGGACCATTTGATTAATTCTATTTACGTTAAAAAGTAATATTTTCTTATAAACTTATTTTACTTTTATATACACTTTTTTTTAAACAAATTTAATGTTTTGTTAATTTCTCAGAAATTCTCAATTTAGTGAACTAAAGAGAAAACGAAGGGCTATACCACAGAATCAGAGCAATCTTTTATTAGATTTTGTATTGGATTCCAACACTAATACATCAAAAGAAGTGGAGACTAAAAGTGATCTTAAATTCAAACAAAACGTTACGAAGAAATTTACAGTTATTTCAAATTTGAATCACTTTACGGAATATACAATCGAAGTGAGGGCCTGTCAGAACAACCGCTCAGATCTCAAAATAGAGTTCTGTAGTCTTAAAGCGATGACATCTGTTAGAACTTTACCATTAGGTTCTTTCATTTGTTTTTAATTTTCATCTATTTATTGACATTTATTTACTTTCAGGCGGTGCCGATGATATCGATGAGTCTACAGTTATTATCTCTACAGAAAATAACACCGAATCACAAATAATTCACATTAAATGGGATCAACCGATAGCACCGAATGGTATTATAGTTTCGTATCACATCGAATACAAGAAAGTGTCCACAGAATCGGTCAGAATTTCTTTTGAAGAAAAATTCACTAAAATATTGGACTTTTTTAGACTTATACGACACCCGTGTGTATAACCCAGGATCAATATAAACGCAATTCGGGTCATATTTTACAAGACCTGTCATCCGGAAACTATTCTATAAGATTAAGAGCGCACTCACTCGCGAGTTGGAGTAATTGGACAAAAGCCGTCTATTTTAAAGTTGCCGACAAAAGTAAAATTTATTAATTTTTAAAAAGTTGTCAAAACATTAATTAATTGATTAATAGGTACTCCATATCCTCTTCTTATTTATATCGTAATACCGGTCGCAGCTTTGGTTAGCGTTGCTTTTGTTATTCTGACCGGAGTTTTGTATCTCAAATATAAGAAAAATCAGGCCGTTCTCGACTATGTCTCAGTTAATCCCGAATATATCAGCGCCGGAATCGGTATTATTTTTATATATTAAACTTAAATTAATGTCGAAATATTTAAAATATGCGCTTAAAAATATAAACAAGTACATAAAAATACCCACAAATAATGTTTCAAATTTGAAGCTATTATTTGATTTCATTCAATCGACTGATTTCTTCTAAAATCTGTTATTGAAAATGTGTTTCGAAATTAAAATGTATAAAATATTTTGCCTTCAAATTAAACTTTTCGAACTTTATTGTTATAAATGATAGTAATGATAATCACCACTATTTTTTCAATAACCGATTATAATAGAACTCAGATAGAAGTTAATCATTAGATTCTTATGTTTTCTTTAAAACACATTATTGATAGCCTTAAGTCAATACTTAACTAATAATATATTATTAAGTTTATAATATAAACTATATTAAAGAGAATTGACCATAAATACTACATATAGGAAAGGTGAAATATTTAATATATAAATGATTGTTAACTAGTTAATAATATTTAAGAATGACTAAGGTTACAAAAGAAAATTAAATCTCAAAAGTGATTTAACTCATAATTAATATTTAATTTGATGACAGTCTATGAACCGGATCCTTATTGGGAAGTTCTAAGAGAAAAAGTTATAATTGGAAGAGAATTGGGTCAAGGATCTTTTGGAATGGTTTATGAGGGACATTTCAACAAAGATAATGAATTGATAAAATGTGCTGTGAAAACGGTAAATGACCATGCTACTGCAAGGGAACGCATAGACTTCTTACAAGAGGCCGATGTTATGAAGTATTGAATTCAATACTTTTGTTTAAAAATTAATTGGTTTGATATTTAGGTCTTTTGTGGACTGTCATCATGTGGTCAAACTTTTAGGGATTGTTTCAGACGGACATCCCGTTTATGTTTTAATGGAAATTATGTCTAACGGAGACCTCAGAAGTTATTTACGGTCTCACAGACCCGACAGCGAAGTATTTATTCTAATTAACATAAAAATAAAAATTTCTAATAATTGTATAAATAGGAGAACCCAAACGCAATCCCTCCCTCTTTGTCTCAACTTTTACAAATGGCAATAGAAATAGCGGATGGAATGGCGTATTTGGCTTCAAGAAAGTTCGTTCACAGAGATTTAGCCGCTCGAAACTGTATGGTCGCCGAAGATCTCACCGTTAAAATCGGTGACTTTGGAATGACCAGAGGTTTGGCCCTTACTTTTAATATCCAAAAAGTAATCATTTATTTGTGACAGATATTTATGAAACTGATTATTATCGAAAGGGGGGAAAAGGTCTCCTCCCCGTCCGATGGATGGCTCCCGAGTCCTTAAAGGACGGAGTCTTTACTACTTATTCAGATGTGTGGTCTTATGGAGTAGTGCTGTGGGAGATGGCAACTCTTGCTTCACAGCCTTATCAGGGTTTGTCCAATGAAGCCGTCCTCAAATATGTGGTCGACGGCGGAAAAATGGAGAGACCAGAGAACTGTCCGACAAAATTGTAAATAATTGAATCATTTATTATTTGATTTAATAATAATTTGTTTTATGATTTGAAATTCAATAATATTTTGTTATTTTAGATGGGATTTGATGTCTCTCTGTTGGAGTCGAAGTCCTAAATATAGACCCAATTTTATTGAAGTGATTGAGATTTTATTAAGTGATTCAAACGAACACTTCCTTAAAGTTAGTTATTATTCTAAATATAAGTCACAACAAAAACAGAAGTCTTCGTCGCAATCATTACACGACGAACCATCGGCACCACTAAATCAAACGTCGAATTCCCTCCACATCGAAGAGGATCTGATGGAAATCTGTGATGACATACATTTCTTCCCATTGAGTCGGACGATAGCCATTCCCGATACCAGTGAAGTGAGGGTTCAATCGGACGATGAAAACTATGACATCGACCAAATCGACGAATATTCAAACGCCGATCACTTACTCAAAGATGTGACGCTCGACAATAACTGCAACGATAACCAGAACAGCACAAACAGTGCAAAGACTAACTCAAACTGCAATAGCAAACAGTCTTCTGATGGCAGTAAAGGCAGTAAAATAAGTTCAACCACTTCTAATGGCAGTTTAGCCAACGGACACGCCCTTCATTACAAGACAACAATGTGCTGACCTTTACTGCAGTGCTGACCCTTGTTTTGACCCGTTGTGTCCCCCAGTGTTCCTCTTTTTAAATTTTCATCGATTCTCAGGAATTTTGAAAATATTTCATTCTATCAGTACTTCATTGAAAACTTCATGACATCCATTCATTCAATTGTTATAATTGTATATAATTTTGATTTAATTTAAATTTTATGTAATATAAGTGCCATATATTTGTAAATACTATTCGTGACATTTTCCTCTCTTTCTCTCTCTCTTTAGTTTATTTTAGATTTATTTTCAAAATTCACTTTAAAACTCAGTCTAATTATATACCGTTTTGTGCGTTAACTTAATTTTCCATTCAATCGGTATATCATTCAAAGACTATAAATAAATCGGGTTTTAAGTGAATTTTATACACCTTTTGATTAAAACTAAATAAGCGCTCATTAATCGAACGCATTGTGTCCTCAGATTTCTAGCAATTGATTCAATTGACAGGAATTCTATAATTTATAATTTAAGACTAAAAGAGTTCTTCCTTTAAATATTCACTAATTTATAGTCTTTTACTGACTTTCAAATAAAAAGAGAAAATTATTAATTATGTCTTATTTTTAGCGATTAAAATCATTAGTCGTTAAAAATAATTTAATCCTTTTTAAGAAAAATAATTTAAACCAATTTTGAGGCCATAAAACGAAATTAATTTATTATTCAATTAAATATTCCGATAAAATAAGAATCAAATGATTTATATAACCATAAGTTAAGGTTAACTCTAAACAAAAATAACTGCAAAAAACAATAAGGGATTCAAAAGACATATTATTTATAGAATATAAATACAAATTTAAAGTTTTAATTAATTTTATATTAAATTATTTAAAATAAACGTATTGTAAATAATATTTTCATTTATAAAGTTTTTGTTATTTAAAAGTAAAACTATTTTATCGTTTGAAGGAAATCATTAATTTTTAATAATTCGGACTTTTTTTCAATTCTTTAAATTTATTCAAAATCGAGTGAAGCAGAGTTTGAGGGTTCAGACTCTCCTCTAAGTAATGAAATTTTGATTTTCATATGACTTGAAATATACCAAACAATTGACATCAGAGTTGATGAACAGAATGTGATCGCAAACCACAGAAAATTATGTCTAATAAGTATTTTACCGAAATATAAGATTAAAGCACTGAATAAGAAGGAAACGATGACTACTAACACATAAAATATACAAATTATTATAAAACAAATTTTTTCGTTTCTGGAATTCATTTGAAACTTTTCTTTCATTTCAATTAAAAGAAGAAATTTATGGAAATATACAACACTTGTGTTAAAAGCGATGCCACAAATAGAAGTCAATACAACAATCATTAACTTTGATATGAATTTAAGTTTTATGAATATAAGTGAAACGAAACCAATAAATGTTATGCTTAACCACATAATTATAATAACATCAGTCAATGATTGCCTCATATAAGTGAGGCTCACTTTATATTCACCCAACTCTTCGATTTTCATTTTCGTGAAATCATTGTCTACTGTTGTCTTTAGAAGAGAGAATTGTCGGGTAATTCGTGATATTCTTTTTGATATTCTATACCACTGAACCGATTCTATAATACCATTTGGTCCCGAAACAAGTGTCCGAAACACTCCAAGTATGCATACATTTGGATCAATCTTTGCTGAGTGACAGCATTTGATTAGTTTGAGTTCAGGCAATGCTGTCAAACGGCATATAATAAGTTTAAAATCAACCACTGGTTGAGTGTCTAATATATCGGCGATGAAACGAAAAGTGGGCCCTAAACTCATAATTTGGGTTTATATGAATTTAAGGAATTTTAAGAATCAATTCTTACCAATACTTTCATTATTGTTATCAATGAATTCTATGTCAATCGTAACGTCACTCATATCGATATTAGCGTTCAGTTTAACCAAACGTAAGACAATCACATATTTGTATTTAAATGTCATTTCATTACAAGAGTGGGTTATAAAGAACTGCGTTCTCTCCTTTATATTGTGACTCTCTCTCATCTCATAACTAAAGGCTCCGATTATTAATACGATTATTGAGACCAAAAAGACTATTATCATAGAAAGTAATACAAAATTGAAATATTCTTCACATTGACATCTGATCCGTTGATTGACTTCAATTACGTGACAAATCGTAAAATCGTAGTCAATCCTCTGTCCACAAGTTATCACATATGAGTCTCGAATTGAGATTTTGTGCGATAACTCTGAGATATTGTTAGCACTTATGTTAAAAGTCAAGTCTTTGTATGCATTCAAATCACTTAAAATTATTTGTTGATCCGTTCTTTTTCTAAGTTCTTCTTTTATTGTCTTTGGTAAGGCTTTACCCGATTCTTGAGAATCGTATTCATATTCAATAACATAGGAATAACTCGTTTTTTCGATTCTCTTTTCTTTAATCCAAAGAACAAATAAAACTGTTTTTGATTTTAAATTATTGTCGAAACTATTGTTTATCAAAACTTTCATTTTTTGGTCCAAATCTTCAGTCAAAGAGTTTATAGAAATATATAAATACATATAATCTTCATCTGATAGAAATGCAGAGAATGTTCTGACCCTTTCATTTAAGGAACAATTTTGTGCGTTGAAATGAAAGCCAAGGGTATAATCACAGTCATTGACTTCATTTTGGTCGGAAAGAATTTTGTCGATTTGTTTCACTGATTCTAAAGATAATCCGTTACACAACTCATTAAAATGTTTTAAAAATTGGACATCGATTGCAATCACTAATGGAATCAAATATAATATCTTTAAAATAATTGAACCCATTTTTTAAAACGACTTTATATTCGGTAAAAAGTTTTGAATAATTTAAACATTAATTAGAAAATAATGCGATAAACAATTACTAAACAATTATTCATCGAATCATTTGAATTAAAATAATTATCTTATGTTTCATTCGCTTTGAATTCATTGCAATTAATAATTTTAATCAAATATATCGGAATATAAACTTTTAACTATTTATGGCTTATATCTAGAGTTAGAAAATTTTTCGTATTTCGAAAATTGCCTAGAAAGTTTCTAGAAACTTTTGAGAAAGTTTTGGCAAAGTTTCTCTCAATGGGATTTCCATATTAAAATGAAATATATGGGAATCCTATTGAAAGTTAATTATACATTTTTAAAAAAATGTCACTAATTTATGAACTGTAAATAATGGAATATAGTAAAAAAAGGATGTTTATTATAATTTTTACAAAACAATTAAAATTTAAATCAAATAATGAATCATTATTAATGATTTTAAGATAAATATTTAATTTGTGGACTGGGTTATCTTAATTTGGCATCAATTTTTGGTTATCAATAATTTCGTTTTTTTTAATTTTTACTGATTTATTTTTTTTATTTAATAAAAATGGGGGTCAGATTTCTCATTGAATATAAAAGATTTAATTAATTTATTTCTTATTAACATAATTCTATATTATTATC
>JAQFZM010003988.1:0-10210 GCA_034695785.1 Galumna obvia
TGATATTTTTTTGAGTTATATTAAAACAACTCATCCGATTTCAAATCTGTAAATTGAATATTAAATGGCTATATGTAGGGTATATAGAAATAAAGTGAGCAATTTACTAGGGTTAGTTATAATATAGTTAATTGTGACATATGCAACACCCTATGCCCAACCCTAATTTATAATGAACATTGTTGATTTTTTGCATGAAAATAAAGGATTTGATAAAGGAAGATTCATATTTCAATTTGCCACCAAGATCACTTAAATCGGTTAAGAAATGAGAGAGCTGCAGCTATTTGAATGTAAAATCATTAATTTTTATTGTTTTAGGGCTTCTATAAAATCTGATTTATTTCTTTATTTTTTTAATTTTTACTTTCAAATAGCTGCAGCTCTCTCATTTCTTAACCGATTTAAGTGATCTTGGTGGCAAATTGAAATATGATTTTTCCTTTATCAAACCCGTTATTTTCATGTAAAAAATCAACAATGTTCATTATAAATTAGGGTTGGGCATAGTGTGTTGCATATGTCACTATTAACTATATTATAACCAACCCTAGTAAATTGCTCACTTTATTTCTATATACCTTACATATAGCCATTTAATATTCAATTTACAGATTTGAAATCGGATGAGTTGTTTTAATATAACTCAAAAAATATCAAGTTCAAAATTTTACAATTTAGTAAATATTTCCTAGTGAATTATATTTGCTAGGAAGCATATATTCAAATTTCTTAAAATATAAAATTAGATAATTTTTATTTGTTTAATATCCATTTTACAGAATTGATTTATCTTGTATAATCTTTGCATGCTTAAACTTTTAGTGAGGCATACAAAATGTCACTTTTTAAGATACTATATTAATTTAGCTTGTTCAATTTAAAATTTCAGAAAATGATTTTTTCTAATTTCAATTGTGTACAAGATGCTTTTAAAATTTTTTAAATATCTTAAACGCCATAAGAATGACAGGGTGATTTGTGAATTTTTCACTGATTTTTTTGTTTAACTTACAAAAATCAAAAAATTTCAAAAAATAACATGGTGACTTTCAAACTTTTACACTTTTTTCAAACCAGGATAAATAATTAATTTATGATAAAAATTTGGGTTTGAAATTCCAACTATAACCATTATAAATCTGTATGCGAAAAACAGGTTGGATTCTGGGATGTTATGGAGTTGACTGTATATATAGATCAAATCTTTTATAAGTTAAATAAGTTATTAAATCTTTAACTTTAAAACTATTTGAACATTGGTTTATCCTAGTGGATTAAAATGTCAGTTTCTGGCTTATACATATTTCAGTAGTAATTTAGTTTTGTATTCAAATTTCAATATTTAATAAAGGAATGGTCCGATTAATTGATATTTATTTTTGTTGATTTTGTCGCTAAAAACTAGTGTTGAAAAGAAAAGAGTGACAGCAATAATAAATCACTCGGCAAACTATGGCAACACTCACTCAAGAATGCTGTCCACCAGGTCAATAAGTTCGGAACAGTCGAGTAGTTTATCTCAATGCGAAAATATTGCAAATAACAAAAAGCTGTAAATTTAAAGAAATAGCACGGTTATATTAAACAATAATTTAATTGATTATATTTAGGGGTTTCAAAAATAAAAACTATTAATTTTAAATAATAATTTTATTTTAATGTAATTATGCTTTATAAAATTCAAATAATTAATAAGTATTATTTATAAATTTAACTTGAACTTTAAAAGTTAAGTGATATTCAATTAGAATAAATAATTTTATAAAACAATTTTATGGTATTTTTATTACATTAATAAGATAAATAAAGATAATTTATAAAAATGAAATTTTGGTCGATTTTTTGTTTATTAATTATATTTAAATTAATTTTGTGTGTTCATCTAGATAAATTTTTAATTATTTATTTTAAATATTGCAGGAAAGAATTATCACGACGCAAACAATTAGAAAAATGTAATTCACTTTCAAACTGTAGTATAAGCAGTTCCTCCAATAGCTCACAATATTTCTCATAAATATTACAGGAGAAAATAGAAGAAAACCATTGTCACTAATATATGAGGGTACTCATAATGTTAAGTGCCCTCGATTTAGCCAAATTTGATTTAACCATAATCTCTATATAACCAGATCAAATTTGAATACCATCCGTATAAGCACTGTTTTATATAACCAGAATTATTTAATAAACTGTAAAATTATACTTTTTAGTTACAAATTTGAATGAAAATATTTTGTTTTCAATTATATTTATTATTAATTAATAATTTTAGGATAAATTTGACCACTCCTTCACACAAGTACCGGGTCTTAATGTTTTATTATAAGTATTTGTGAAAAAATATGAATGTATTGGAGTAAACTTGTAAAAATTAAATTATTATTTATCATGGATGAAAGAAAAGGTGAATATATAAGTTAATTTATTTTAAAATATAGAAATGTTAGTCATTTAATTCTTAGGTTAAAACCAGAAATTCTCACAAATTTATGAAGATAAACTAATCTTAATCTTTAATAAAATTAGCAGGGTAGCATGGTCCGTTTGCATTATTATAAAGTTTGTGAAATTTTTCTTTAATATTTAATAGATGAGAAATTACCTTGATTAATTTAAGAGAGATATTTATAAATGTTAACAATGACAAACTTTTGTTTAAAAATTGTAACTAAAATATGCATTTTTAAAAACATTGTGAATTATTTATTGATAATTTTTAGCACTTTCCTTTTAAAAACTTTATATTTTAATCTTAATTTATTATGATGAATTTATATAAAATCACAAACATTTGAAATTTTTTGTTTTAAACTTACTCGAAATTATTCATATTTTACCCACAAATATTTTATATAAAATAAAATTTTAAAACCCTATATTCAAGTGATCGATTGGTCATTCGCCCAAATTTGATCAACAAATTAAATAAAAATTTATATATTCGTTTTTAGGCACAAAAATCAATCGAAAATTACATAGTTTTTATTCCATTAATTGTATTATAATTATTGTTGTGTTTTATATTGTATTCTGTGCTCTCTTGATTTGTATATTCAATAAACTGATATTATTACTATTTTAAAATTATTAAAATTTATTATTATCCAGATAAATAGTGTATATAATGGGTTAATAAAAAAATTTTTAATAACTTTAGAAGTTGTGTTTCTTAAAGAATCATTTATTTATTTTATTGAATTCATTTAATCATAAGCCAATTTGTAGAATGTTTTGGTGCAAAAGTCCACCATTTTATTTGCAAGAAGATCCGGCTCTTGAATATACTCGATGTGATGAAATCGGTCAATACTATTATAAGTAAGGTCAATTTGTCAATGTTTTTAAGGAATTTTTTTAAAAATTAGATTAGAAAAACAGTTAATTAATTGAATTAAATTTAAATTAATCACAATATACAACAAAACTTAATTATATTCAGTTAACCTATCAAATAATATCTAGATAGCTTTATATTTATTAATCTCCTTTACAATTTTGCTTAATTTTAATAAACAGTAAAATTATCAAAACATTAAATTAAATATATCTGAATATTTTTAGTTTTTAATTATTGAATTGCATTATGATTGTAAATTAAATTAAATAACAATCCAAAAATTTAAATTTTTTGTAAAAATTAATTAAATTATTATTGGATTTAAAAATATTTACTTGATTTTATAAAACTGTAAATTATTTAAAGAATAGAAATTTTATTTTTATAAATTATTCAAATTTTTACTTACATTTTCTTTTTTATTTAAAAAAATATAATAAAATTTTAAGAAAATATCATGTTTAATTTATTTGTACTTAAATAAAATCGAAACAAATTTAATAAACATTCATGTGCAAATTATGAGGTGGGCACTATTAGAAATTTTTTTATTAATTTTAATACAATATAATTTTTTTTAGAATTTAATTAAATATTTACTCCAATATTTAGTTCAATTTTTATTTAACAATTAATACATTTATTTATTTTGAAAATATTTAAAGATTATGAATAAAATAAATGAATTAAATTTATTGGAATAAAATGGACAATTATATTAAATATTAATTATTATGATATTTAATATTATGTTAGCATTTTTCATCCGTAAATTAGGATAACTAAAATATATTAATAAATGGCTGATCAGTATTTGAGTCTTTCCATTGTTTTATAGTATTAATGAGTTTTTCTTTTTCTTTACTTTTATAGTATATTATGAGTCGACTAAATATATAATATAATGTTATCAGAATAGTTCGATAAATTGCTAAGTATTTTGAATATATTTTATCTCTATTATAAGTTGCTCCAAGTATATAAAAATGTATATAACCATGGCAATGTTTAAATAAAAATACAAAAATTGAAAAATTGAGACCAATTATAATTTGTTTAAATTGTTTGTCATTTTTGTCGAATTGATTAATAACTCCATTGATTTGATAGAGTATCACAACATTTGGTCGAAATATTATATATTTTGAGAGGAAAACATTTGAATATTTTATTATATTATAATATCGAAGACTAAATTCTACAAATATATATTCCAAGACTATAATCCAATAAGAACCATAAAAGTGAGCAATAGAAAATTGGATATAATAACCAAGATTATTAGATTTCCATGGTGAAATAATATAATTAATTCCTAAAATATAGGAATTGTAAAAACAATTTTTAACTATTTTTAAAATTTAAAATTATAGAAAAATTCTTACCTTTTAAATGATGTAATTCTATTATATAAATTACATAGATCAATATTAAAATAAAAACCGTTATAATATAAAAACCAAGATAACTTCTAGAAATATGTCTTTTATATTCAAATTCAATAATTGTATCATACATTTCAAATAAAACATCGTTTCGTTTCCATAACAAAAAATACGTATAAAGACATATAAGAGTTTTTGTAGACTCAAATATTATTTTTAACCCATAATATTCATTAATGTTATCATTCAAATAAATACCATTCAATGCAATAATAGTCCATATTATTAATATTGAAAATGTTACCCCGGTGAATAAATGGTCTAATATACGATATTTTCCACTTAAACCTAATGGAATGAGAATATATTGTAATAAATTCATTTTCAAAACTATCAGAAAATAATTTTTGTTTTGTATTTTGAAGCAATATTTCCTTTTATTAACAAAAATATTAATGTTAAACAAGTTATTATTATTTCAAAAAAGGAAATACATCATGCATATCATATATAAATTATTATCAAGGCAAAAAATAATTAGTAATTAATTTATGAAAAACTTTAGATTTTAAGTTAAATTGAAAATAATATAAATAATAATTTATAATATAAACCACCAGGAATGGCCATGGTTAACTTGATAGGCAGAGCCTCCAAACGGATATAAAAAAAACTTCAGGAAAAATATAAGTTTTTACGCAAAATAATGAATCAATAAAATATCTTTTTAATTATATATTAGGAATAGAATAGCAATCAAAATATGCATTCTCAAATACTATTACCAAGTTGATTAAAAAATCATGCCCTTTAATAAAAAAAATAACTAATATTTGACCTTATCTATACGTTGTATCATGATCAAACTCTATTATAAAAAGGTCCTGACCAATGAGTATCATTTATTGTTCATATTTTCAATCGCACACTTTAAAAATTTCAATACTAAATTATATACATTAATGAAAAATATATACAATAATGAAAAAAATAGTCTTTTATAATGATCTTTCCTCTATAATCAACTGATTTTTCAAACCAATCGTGTTCATTATAATGGCAGCTCAGTGTATTATGTTTCCAAATATCATTTTTACACAAACTTGGAGGCTTTGTTGAAATGGTATTTAAGGGTACTTCTCACTAGAGTTGACACATGAGACAAATTTAATTACGACAAATTGTAAAATATGTATTTTTTGGTAATTAATTTAGGAAAACTATTAACTCTAAGTTAATTTGAAAATAATATAAATTATTATATATAGTCTATAGTTTAAACTCTAAACTAACAGGAATTGCCATAGTCAACTTGACATGGTAATCTTGCTATTTATGTTCACTTTCTCACTAGAAGCTATATATATATTTCAAATAAAATTTTTATATATATATATATATACATAAAATAT
This sequence comes from Galumna obvia, assembly GCA_034695785.1. NCBI lineage: Eukaryota > Metazoa > Arthropoda > Arachnida > Sarcoptiformes > Galumnidae > Galumna > Galumna obvia. The sequence goes on from JAQFZM010003988.1 coordinate 6,141, forward strand.
ATACTTAATGACGAAAAATCGTAATATATGTGGCTTATTGATAGTTTTCAATTCATTGATATTTATCTTATTCTATCATATATGAGGTAAAAAATTAGAATTATCACAAAAAAATCATTTTCATAAATTAAATTAATAAATAAATGTAATTGTTTATAAAAAATTTTAAAAATGTAATTAATAATTTTATTAGGCGTTAATTTATTTATTTTAGTTTTTATTAATAATAAGCATTTAATTTATTATTTTTTCTTAAATTTATTGAAAGATTTCTTCCCATTTCTTCTGGATGAGGCATATTTTGTGTATCACATGGAGGTATCTGAGATTTAGCTCAATAAGATCATCCCTGTAAACAATAAAATATGATAATTTATACAAAATAATAAAACTTTCAATATTTCTTCTGTAATCTTAAATAAAATCAGAATATGATTAAAATGAATGACAACTAATATGATTTTGTAATTTATTTTAAATCATAAGTTACTTAATACAGCTGTCAAAACCTTTATATCAACTTTGTTTATTCCAAACTTTCCTCATTGAATTAATTTAATATTAAAAGATTTAAATTTAAATTATATCTTTGGCAATGTTTTTTCACCATCTATGATGACCTATATTTGGACAAGATGATATTTAAATAATATTAATAAAAATTAATTACCTTTATTGTGTGTATTAAATATTTTTTAAAACTGCTATTTTCACTTTATTTTAATAATAAATTATCTTGTTATTTATATATAAATTTAGGAAAAATATATTAAATATGTTTACCTTTAAGCCTAATTCTAAATTATAAGATAAGAAATGGTTCGATTGATTGATATTTATTGATACCATTAATTTATTGGTTTATTTCTTTAATTGAAATAAAAAGAATGACTAATATTATATCAATTGGCAAAAATCATTTATAAATTTAAATTATTTATTAATCTTAAAATATTTTATTTAAAAATATCGTTGAAAACTGTAATTTATATCATAAGTATAACCTTATTATAGTCATAATAATTGAAGTTAATAAGTCGTAGAAATGATAAATATTCTAGCAATTAAAATTTTTGATAATAATCTAGGAATATCTTCAAATTTATAAAAAATATTAAAGAAATAATCTATTTAGGATATTTTATAAATTATTTAATTAAGATACTAGGAGCCCAAAAATTATCCCGACTTTTTTGAGTGAACTTAGTTTGAACATAATTCTTGACTTCAATAATTTAACATTTTATTAATGTTAATATTTATTAATAAACATCTATTATTCCTTTTCAAATTGGACTAATAAAATCTTAAATATTTTATATATTTAAATTTATACAAGGTGAAAATTGATTGAACTTAAAAGCAAAAATTACCCTATATTTTTTGAGTATATTTTAAAAAAAGGACGTTTTAAAAAAACAAAATTATATATTTGCCCTAAGGTTTGATTCATTTAAATTTATAAAATACTTTAAATAACATTATATAAGGAGATTGTGGTTTAAAAAGCCAAAACTTGGATTATCACCAAATTTTAAAATTAATGAATTACTCACATTCGTAGAGTTCAATCTCGAATTTTATTATTAAAAATAATTAAGCATAGTGAATAGATATTATAGAGAAGTTTATAGGAATTTAAAACTAAGATCAAGGAAAATTCTCAAATTTTTTATAAAAATATTCAAAATTTTAATTATAATTTTGGGCTCATTTCTAAACTTTTTATTTATTGTTTAAATTTTTGCAAGTGATTTTTCAACTAATCATATACTACCTAATCTGAAATGCGTTTAATTAATTTTGTATAATATGCCATTAATTTAAAATGGGTGGCCAAAAAATGGCTAAATTTTGAAAAAGGTTTGCAATAATATTTTTAAATTAATAAATTAATTAATTAAAAAATTATATTATAAAATATAAAGAATATTAATTATTGTTTTAAAATTTATACAAAAATTAAAAATAATTTAAATTATAAAAGTCTAAAAAATCGTCAAAACTTAGATCTAACTGAAAGTCGGAAACCTTTTTGGGCCCCTAATATATTTAATTATTATCTGGTTATTTCTTTTAATTATGAATCAGTGGTTAATTGGTTGTCATCTTTATCCATTTGAGAGCACTCCTTTCCGATCATCATTGAAAACCATTTGTATTGGCTTTTGTCAATAATGGCATATTAGAAGCGTCACAAACACGAAGTTTATTAATACCTTCGACACGAAGTCGAGGGTAAACTTTAGGATTCCTTCTATGAACATCAACCATACTATAAGTGCACACCGAATGGTAACCACTGATTACCATTTGTACTAAAACACATCTAATATATGAATCGCATTCATATGTCTGTCATCCGTCAGAAATCTTGGATTAAACTCAGGATAAACGAAAGGATTACTCGACACAAGTCTTAAGTTACCATAACTTCGGTGTAATGCAAACATTGAATAAGAATAAAAGCTATTATTCCCATAGAAGTCTATGTAGTAGTCCTCTTACTTTTGACTTCTTTCGTTCCATGCAATCCATTGGTAGTAATGTAAAAGTCGGTATTTTTTTATATTTCATGAAAATTGTAACACATTTTCATAACTCCAAGTGTTTTCTATTTCCTCTATTAAATAACATACAATTGACAGAAGAATTGCCACCCGATCCTATCTTTAAATCTCACTAATACGACCATTGCGAACCTTTCCTACAAACTGAGGACTTATTGTGTAGTTTTAATCGTACTCTGTATTGGGTAATACTAGGTTTTTATGTGAAAATCATTAGGGATATCATTGGGAGAACCCGCCCCTAACAATATTTTGGTTCCAGATTCGGCCAGTCTTTGGGCAACGATAGCATCGACAGAACCCGAGCCCACAATAATAAAGTCATATTCCCTTTGAAAATCTTGATTCACTGAATTCTGTGTGAATTCAGTTCTTTTAATAAAAGCGGCGATTGTTTTAAATCTTATACTTAGACTCAATGATGACATCTCTAATTATTAATTTAATATTTATTTAATTTATTTTATCATTTATTTTAGATAAATGTAACAAATATTTAAGAATATTAAATACACATTTAATATATAAAATATTTTAAAATGTTTAACTTATATATAATCTTGATAATTTTCACATTGTAAATTTAATGCTAAATTTTTATAGAGTATTTAATATATTAAATTGTAAATTTTTATTTATTTTAACTGGTTAATTATTATTCATTTAACTATCAAAATGCTATTTTCAAATATATTTCTTAAATATTATTTATGTTTCTTACTGATTTTTAAATTTAGTTTTATGTTTAGTTATAAATATTAAATGAATTTTCATATTTATTTCAATGAGATTTTTATTTCATATTTGGTTAAAATTGAAGGTTTGTTAAAATTATTGGTGGTTTAAATTATCGCTAGTCTTTTAGGGCTATTGTAATGAGTGTTTTATTTTGAGTTTTTATCAAAATTTTTGGTACTTTAAACTTGTTTGTTGAATATATATAAATTTATTGTTTGTTAATATTGATTAGTGATCAGTTGTTTGTCTTCTTTTACGAGTAATGAGCACTTCACTCTTAACAACATTGGGGGCGCATTTGTGTTATCGTTAGTCACTAATGGCATAATAGAGGCGTCACAAACACAAAGACTATTAATGCCTTTGACTCGAAGTCGAGGGTCGACTACAGTACGGTTTCTGTAAATATCACTCATACGACACGTGCCTACAGAATGATGACCACTGATCACAATTTGCACGATTAAGCATTTTTTATAAGGATCGCATTAATAAACAAAAACGTTGATTCGGACAGAAATGACAGTCGGGTATCGGTCGGTGAGAGAATATATAAGTGGCGAATGATGAGCGCTCATTTAAATAAAACATAAATTTCACCACCTCGTACAGAGGCTTCAGAAAAACCATGTCTATACCTTAATCATTGTTCTGAAAAATATGAATTTTCAATCTCATCAATTTTTAAAATTCAGAGTTTACCTAGTATTTCACTTTTATTGTCATTAGAAATTAGTGTAAACTTTAAATATTAAACTTATA
>JAQFZM010003989.1:0-10204 GCA_034695785.1 Galumna obvia
AAATATTTTTCAATTGTTGCAAACTAATATTATCTATATCATTTTTAAATGTTATTATGCGAGTGTCATATATCGGGATATTTTTAAAATTATTATTTTTCGGATTAATCCTTCTTAAATACCACTCTCTCTCATGACGTCAATACTAAAAAAATAAAAATTAAATTTATAGCTTGATAAATTAGTGTTTTACACCCAGTTGAATTTTATCAATTGTTGACCATTTAATTGTCTTTTGTTTATTTCAAAACATAAATATTTAGATAGAATTTCAGTATTTATGACATTGTAATCAATATTTTCAATATATATATCTTCTCTGAATATTTTGCGCTTATAAAAATCAATTTCATCTTGTTCTAATATTACAACCATCGATCAATTAATTATCTTTTTATAATACTCTTTTGTTAACCTATTAATTCCTTTCATTCTTTCATTCTTTTATTTATTTGTTTGTAATTTCGATGATTTCTAATAACATAGACAAGAGGATTATTACAATAGTAAAGTTCACCAGGTTTATTTTCTAATATTGAAACTTGGTAAATTTTTTTCCATATCTTAAAAAATGCTTTTTTCAAAAACATTATTTTATTTCATAAGGTTTTGTTTTATCACAGATTATTCTTGCAACTTATATTTTGGATCAATTAAAAATATAATAAAATATGCCAAGGTAATATGTTTTGTTTTCTTGGAAAGATAATAACTAATTTTTCTCATCATTTATCATATTTCTCATATATGGATCTCATTGTTCATAATAACTTGTATTTTTTAGCTTGTTATTTACATTCAATATAAATTCTATATCTAAATAATATATAATTTGTTTTCGTACTTATTTTATTTATAATTATTTTCATTATTTAATTAAAATGTAAGTATTTCTCTACTTATACACCATTGTATTAATCTTTTAATATAATTTATTTAATTACGAATTGCTAAAGTTTTATTATAATATAAAAAAGATAAGAATTTATTTTTATAGGCTTTTCATCAAAGTAATGGACTGTCTTTCAAATAAAACGTTAATATTATAATTGAGATTATATTAAAAAGTTTACGTTTTATTTGTAAGACCGTCCACTACTTGGATGAAAAGCCTTTAACTATAGAATAGAAGTGTAAACTAACGGGTTCTTCAAATTCTGTGTTTAATTACATAATTAATAACTAAATTTTATTATTTAATTAACTATAAATAAAAAGTGAGTAAAATTGATTAAATTGATTAAATTGAGTTAAATTGAGTTATGCTCATTTCTCATTTTTAATTCACTCCATTCACAAACTCTTTTATGATAATTAATAAATTATTTATTTATTTATTTAAGAAAAATAAATATTTAATTATTGGATAAGAAGTGACTCAACTCTTATCTGTTATTAAAGTTTGATTTTGATTGAAGTGAAGGTTATTTAAGTAATGAGTTGTTTGTGTCCACTCCTCAGACAAAAATCTCATTTATTTGTTATTCATTCCAGACTTTTATTAAATTCAATACATAAACGAAGAATGAAGTTTTCGGCAAATATTAGTTCCCTCTTTGAGGACATTCCTAATCATATCAATAGTTATGAGGAAATTGTCAAAAGGTTTTTAAATTTGTTTCACTTTTCAATTATTTATTTATTTGTAAAACAGAGAAGACTTTAAATTTGATGCCATCGAAGCCCAGAATCCATACGAACGATCTCTCGAAGAATGGAAGCAATTCTTAGGTACTGTTCGGCCTTTGAAATGGGTTTTGATTAATAGTCGTCCGCTTTGGGACAAATATAATGATGTTATGCCAACTAAACAACAATTGGAAGCTCTTCTTAAAGAGACCGCCGATTATATCCAAGTTCTTAATGTCTCAAAAGTTCATTTACTTATGAGAGACGTCACTAATGAATCCCAAATGTATTACAAAAGAATTTTATAAATTACTTAATTAATTGACTTTATTTTTAGTCCACAAATAATAGATTTGGTTTCGATGAGCGCTCGATATTTAGAGCCATTAGGAGTGACCTGTGTTTTAGAACCACTTTCTATTCGACCCAATTATTATTTAAGATCATATCCTTTGGCTAAAGATATTGTCCAACAACTGAATCGTCCGAACGTTAAACTAATGCTCGACTCATATCACTTACAGAGACTTCACGGAAATATCACCCAAAATATTAAAGTATTTTTTTAATATTTTCTAATCATTTCTTTTAATTATAACTTTTTTTTAAGATTATGAGTCCATATATAGGTCACGTCCAGATATCTCAGGTCCCTCTTAGGGATAACCCTATGGGTGAGGGAGAAATCAATCACAACTATTTCCTTAAACAAATCAGTGAAGTCTATGATGACTATATTGGTCTCGAATATAAGAGTAAGTCTTTTATTATTTAATATTTGTTAGAATTTATGAATAAAATTAACAAAATTTAATAAAATTTTATCGTTAATATAACAGATAAAAGTAGTGACTCTTTCTTATGGCTCAAACAATTCCAGAACTTGTGATGAGTTATGGCCTCAATTTTATGTTTATCTTTAGATTTCAAATCTTAAACAAATTATGAAAAAATAATCAATACTTTATTAATTAAAATTTAATAAATGAGTTTATTTTAATAATCTTTTGATTATATTTTATATTTACTCCAATTTTGTAAACATTTTGAAGGAATTTTTTATTTTTTGATAATTATTGGAGACATTTATTTTATAGAATTTGGTTAAAATAAAACTTAAAATATATAGCAAGGTTAAATTAAATATCAAAGAATGGAATTTATACAAATAAATAAATAAATAATTTATGAAATGATTATAATTATAATTTGAATTATGCAAATGATTGCAGGTTTAGTTATACAATAATTCAATAGTTATTTAAATTAAGTTTTCTTTTGTCTTCTATTCTATAAAAGCGATAATGAATTTGAGTTAATATTGGAATAAAGCAAAAGTTATTTTGAATAATAATTCGTTACATTTTTATACATTAAATAAGTTAAATGACCGGACATTTAATATTTAGAATAATTCAAAGAATTCAATGAATAAATAGATTTTATGCTACAAATGAATAGCAGTTTATTATTAATTAATAAATTAATGTTAAGTTAGAGTTAGATATGAAGACCTGAAGAATAGACAAATAGTTTTATATAAAATCGATTTATTATAAAAATCACAGCATATAAATCATGAGTGGAGTGGCTTTTCTGAGATAAGCCAATATGTTCTCATAGTTCCTTTGCCTTTGATTGTGATCTCACCCCTCGGCTCTAACTGGAATGTGCCGAACAAATCCAATACTGTTTTAGTTGACGGACTTATGTGGATCTTAAGCGCTAAAGGCATCCAATGAACAGTCATTTGATTGAAGAAAATGTGCAAAACATTAGCCAAATATTACGATAAATAACGAAATTTTCTGATACTAAGACTTACGCTCTCCATTGCTCTCCATTCTGGAAGCAGTATTGACCTAGGGCATTAACCAAAACATATATCAATTCAATGGGTTTTCTTAAATTAATAAATATTTGTTTATTTTTATAAAAAATATAAAACTCGAGTACTGACCGCATCTCCAAAAAGGCAGAATCGGGGCCTTATATTACCTGAAAATAGAGTTCAATGGATTAGAATATTATTGAAAATTAGGATCTATTCTTAAATCAATGTTTGTCTCAAATCTATGCTTTCAAAGGCTTATCGATTATTTCTTTAACAAATTATTAGAGTAACCTTAGAGTCAAAAACTAAGATATCTTGCAATCAATAAATCAAATTAACGGTATTACTTACCGACTACACCGGCACAGGTCGGCCCTATTTTCATGAATAAAATGATTAAACTGATAATTTGTAAAACAATGGTTACCCGTATGGACACCAATTCTAAGCTGAAGTTTTTCGTTTGGTTTATGCCTTATAACAAAATTTTGGACGTTATCTCTAATAGTGAGTGACATTCTTGCAATTTGTCTAGCATGTTCTACACCATTTCGTTCAGGTAATCCCGACACAACCATATATGCATCTCCTATTGTCTCCACCTGTAAACCAATTATAGCGGAAATTCAGACACATTTTGCTTCTATTCTTTATATAATTTTCATTCATTTTTTTAGACAAAAGTCAAGCGTTCATACATTTCTATACGACTCTATTCTACAAAAGACTAGAATTTTGTGATCAAAATATAACTTTCAATCGATAGTATCTTCTATTAGGAAATGAATTTAATTAAAATCCTTTATATTTGAAATAATTAATAACACTTTTTTGAATACATTTGCAATGATTGCAAAATTTAAAACTTTACTAATATTTGATAAATAATTGATTCATTTATTTATATTTCATAACATTTGAAAGAATATTCAAAAATATTGGTAAATGTGAGACAACTATTTTCGTTATGTCTTTTCCAAAAGAAAAGTGATAGGCTATCATCAAATAAATGAGCTATTCTTCCAAATGGGTTATCTTAAATTAACATATTCTCACAAATTTCTATATTTATGTAGATTGACCTAGGTTTAATATGTTTAGGAAAATTGAAATTATGATTAACTTTTAATTCTATCATTTTATCAAAAATCAATCGATTTTTACAGTTTATGCGTTAGTTTTGAAGTCAAAAAGAAAATATAGAATTTTGACTTCGATTTCACTCATTATATTCTTGGCTCACATTTTGCCACTTTTAGCCGTTTCTGAATTTATTGAATGATTACATACTTTATAGACATCAAAGTTAGAAATAATGGAATCAAAACAAGTGTAGAGATCATTGAGAAAGTCGACCACTTGAAGGGGAGTACTCTGAGAGCACATCGAAGTGAAGCCCACGATATCACTGAAATAAATTGTAACCGAATCAAAAAAATTGGGTTCAAACATATGTCCGCTCTTCAACTGTTCGGCCACTGGTCTGTAAAGATAATGTCTTAATAAATAGTGAATATAAGATGTATTGAATACTTGGGTAATATTTGATAGAGAAGTTCTTCGGTTTTCTTTTTTTCTTCAGCGAGTTCTGCAGTTCTACACTCGACAATTGACTCTAATTCATTGGCGTACTGTTCCATTCTGGCCAATAGGTTCTCTGTCAGAGTTGACTGAGTCATTGAAATACCTCCGACACCCATTGATTTCATAATAGCTCTAATTTGGTGTTTAATAGTATTAAAGTCGGGTCTAATATCCGGATCGTCTGACCAACAGTTTCGCATAAGTGAATGCAATCTCTCATTACAAGAATCGATTGGAACAGAAGGTCTTAAACTCGATGACTTCACTTCTCTTATGATATCTAAGAAAGCAGTGATTCGTTAAAATTGATTTCAGCCAATAATACACTTCAATGGCATAACTCCTATGTATTGAAATATTCAACAAAAATATGATTCGTTTAAAGAAATTCAATGCTTTAAAAATAAGTCATAGATTTTAATCTAAAATAAAGTTAAGTTCGAATATTAATTAAAGTCGAATAAAGACTATAATTAGAGAATAGATTAGAGAATATTATTAATAATATAATTATAAAGTGATTTAAAATACCTTTAATCTCCATATTTATATAATGAGGAAAGAATGGCTGTTCTCTGAGAATAATTTCCTGAAGAATAATACCAAAACTAAACTTGATAAAAGCCAAGAGAAAAGATTTGAATTAGTAGTCATTTATCAGTTGGTTTGAGAGTCGAATAATAAAAATAAATTGAATTTTGTAGAGAAGTTGAGAATAATTGAAGTGTAAAACTCAATAAAATTGATAGTCAGACACAGAGACACACATAAAGACAGACATAGACTCATACAGACTCATACAGACTCATACAGACCTGTAAACGTCTGCCTTTTGAGTACCAATATTTTCATTGAGATAATCTCGGAATTTACACTTCTTTGAGTCCATACATTTAGTTTTGCAGAGAATCTCCGGTGCAATATATAAGAGTCCGCTATTGAATTCACATAAGGAGTCGGCCCTACAGTTGAGCCTAGACTTCGATTTTAGTCTTTCGTTTAAACTAATTGTTGAGGAGTTCTCTGGGATTACGAGCTCTGATTCACCACTCGTTTGATATCCAACTGAAGCCTTGAATTTCCGGAGACCAAAATCAGTGAGTTTTACACAAAATCGTGAGTCAACCAAACAATTGCTTGATTTGAGTCTTCCGTGAAATATATGTTCACTATTATGCAAATAACACATTCCAGAGATTATATCATTAATTAGAGAGTATCTAAAGAGCCAGTCCAAATTAAGTGATGTATTGGCCAACAAGTCCTTTAGTGATCCCTTCGCACAGAATTCGCTAAGAATGGCAACGGTATCATCAATACAGCAACCATTAAAGCGGACCAAATTCTCGTGTGAAGTTTCGCGCATCTGATATATTGGACACAAATTTAAGTGATTAACGATCTCTGAGTCGTTCCCATAAACTCCAATTGTATTTAAGACAAAACAATCATTAATTCAAATACATTCTGACTTCACTCTAAGAACTAATGCTTTCTCTGAACAGATAATGATTTGACGCAAAATTCAAACGATTCTCAAATGAATGACAAAAGAAATAAATCAGTTTTTTGTTTAACAAAAACAATTCATTCATTTTAGAGATTTAAGGAAAAGAATGATTGAAAAATAAGTTTAATTGTTTGCCCGATAGAAGACACAAGAATTGGGAAAAGGTTTAGACAATTAATCTCTATTATATACTCCATCAAAGATCGACTCCTATTTACTGAAAATATTGGCCACTCTTTCAAATATATGACATTTCAGATAAAGAATTACCAGAAAAGAGCTTTTCGTGCTATAAATGAAAGCATTCATTCAATTACTAAAATAAATAAATGGATAATATTTTGTAAGCACTGGTCAGAAGAGTAAACTACCAATAATTTATTATTTGATGTAAATTATCTTGCTCAAATCTCAAACTTACATAACTTTTGTTATTTTATGATAGCTATCAACGGAACAATATTGAATGCAACAACTCTCATAGCATACTGACAAGTGAGCTCATACTCTCATATAATAGTTATAGTAACTCCAATCCCTACACATTTACATTCAAATATATTCTAATGGAGTCCTATATATTTGTGACTTAAGAAAATGATTATAAAAATTACATATAATTAATACAATTAACTAAAATTTATGACAAAAATAATTGCTTTTAACTAAACTTAATGAACAGATTTATATGTCATTTGCTATAACTGATAATCTGAACAAATTAATAACTAAGGAGTGATGAAATGAGCAAAACTAAAGTACACATGAATTTAGTGATTTCTTTGAGATTCGGTCAACAAATGGATTTTATCTAAAAAACGACTAAAACAACAAAAATATGTTTTGGCCTCACATTAAGTGCTCAATAAAAAAATCACTCAAACCTTATTAATCGATCGACAAATCTTTTATCAGTTTTCATGAATTCATACAATTATTTATTTCTGACTCTTCCTTTCATTTCCACTATTTTTAAATCATAGCTTTGAATACAGTATTGTTCGACACTCAGAATAACCACTTTTTCTAATTCTTCCGATTTTTAAGTTATACAACAATTCTTCAAATTTTTATTGATTTTACAAAAAGGTTTTAAAGATATCAAAAAAATATCTTAAAAGTGAAAAACTTTATTATTTGAACCGCAAATCAATAAAAATATTATAAAAATTGTTTTCTCAAAAATAAAGAAAATTTCATTTTATTAAAAGATCTAAAATTAATAAATTAGTTTTTTTATGATCTTGGGTTAAATTGATTTTAAAAAGGTAAATTAAAATGTAAATCTCTACACAAAATAATTAATTCAAACATAAAATTATGATTTTTGTTGTCATTTGAATTAATGATTGCATCGATTGATATAAAGTAGTAAACAATAGAATACGAACCACTTTTAACTCCAAAAGAATATCTCGGGTCAGTTCTACCCTCTTATGTGGCAGCCTTTTAATGGCAACCAAATTGCCCTCAAATATGAATATTTGAATTAATTGTAAGAAAGTTGGGTTATAATGGACTCACTTTATAAAAACCGGTCATAATTTGTAAATTAGTTTTTGGTGTCCAGTCTATACTCAAAGACTTTTGTGAACCAATTATTGAATGATTGAAAAAAAAGAAAAGTAATAAGAGTTAAGTAAATTTCAAGAAAGATGAGGAAATGTATGCGTTTGGACTGACTTGTCTTTGCTCATTAGGCAGCCAACAAACCCATTCCGGTTCCATCTTATGTGACATCTGAATCAATAAATAAGCGCTTTTGTAGTTAAAGACATTCTCTTTGATGACATTCGCTTCAAAGCGTAAACAAATGATTGAATGTATCGAAACTGACTTGACTTGAAATACTCAGTCGACTCAAAGCACTGATTCCCACGTTATCCGGGAATGTGATGTCTTCCCAACGGACGCGCCACGACATGTTCGTGAGGGCGGCCTCAAGTTTTACTTTCCTTATAAGCGTCAGTTTATTAGTGAGAATCAATTTATTGATATATAATACCTGTAAATGAGAAGTGCGATACCAAACATTAACACTAGAATTGTTAGCAAAGAAGCCGTCAGTATATTCCAAAGCGGAAGTTCTATCAAAAACATAATTATTTTTTGTCCCAAATATAACCATAAATATATTTATATGAGCACTGAATGAACCTGGACAAAGTTCACCACCAAAACCACAAAGAGGAACAGCCATTGGTTTTTGGCCATTTGGCCAATGAATGTGTTTAATAGATTCATATTTAGTGTTGGCTCCGAAGTAATTCATAACGACCTCAACACAAATATATCGTTTATTACAATTGTTTTCAAATAAAAAAATACCTCAAAATTTCCTGAATCGGTGTCCGTTTGATCGAGAAGTGCGTAGTCAGCAATTCTGTCGCCGTCGGCATTGATAGTGACCACACCACTAATGCCATCAAAGGAGACACTCTTCATTCGAGCGACCAGTTCTCGTCCTTCAGTGGCACTTATATTAGAGTCGGACATATTCTTAAGAGCTCTACAGAGTAACAGAACTGAGTCGTGAAAAGAAGCGGTAAAATAATTAACCTAAAAATTAAAGGATTATCCATTAAATGATTGAATGATATGTTTGTTGTCTAACCATTCCTTCGTTATACGTATAGTTATATCGAGTGAAAGCTCTTTGTTTGACTTCGTCGCTGAAATTCTTGTAAAAGTCTCCGAGAGGTTGATTGAGGCTCACAATGAGTAATGCCTGATAAGCCTCTTTTAGCTTATGTTTGTCCGCTTCGCTCTCTATTATAGAAATCATCTGACATTCAACTCATTTGAAATCTCATCCATTTATCTCTAAATCATAAAATACTCTTTCCTTCTATTAATCAAAATAAACGAAATAACCTTTAATTGAATACTTATTTATTCCGAACAAAAGAAATAAGAGAACAGAGAATACATCCAACGATTATTAAACACATATTCTATAGACTATCGAATAGTTATAGTATAGAATCTGCGGGAAAACCACTGACCCTATTATTGCCTGTCGTGTCCAATTGTCCAACCCTAGTACCTTGTTCATTTTTAGCACATTTGTATTATGCTTAATATCATTAATTTAGTTTAAATATATAACAAAATTAATTACATTCATTAATCAAAACAAAAAACTTTTTGAATTAAATTTAGTTTATAATTAAATTTTAGTCAGTTTTACGAAGTGAACGGGAATTAGGATTTAATTCATAAAACTGATCCCTATAAACTGATTTCTATAGTTTGTATTAACTTTGAATATTAGGTTCATAAACCAGTACTTCATAAAAATGAACGATAACTGTATTAATATTTAATTAGAAATAATGGCTACAATTGCTTAGAGATAAGTAATCGATACAAATGATAGTAAAGTGTAAAAAAGTCGGTCTTTCAACTCTCAACTCTATTAATCCCAATAAATGTATTGTTTACAAAATTCTTTACTACTAATAAACTACAAACACACTTTTTTCCACTTTTAATGCACGGAACCCCAAATGAAACAAACGGCTGACTATGAGAGAGCTCATAGAGCAGTCCTTGGCATTTTTTCCTGACAACCGTTGTCAGGGCAACCAAACAAAAGAGTTCTCGTTATTGTCAAATCACATCGCTTAGCATAGCATCAAAGCGAT
>JAQFZM010003990.1:0-10203 GCA_034695785.1 Galumna obvia
ATACATCAGAAAACAGCTTAAAAACGACGTTTTATGCGTTTTTAGGAATTTTTTGGTCATTTTCAAAATACCCTCCCTAATACCCCCCCTAGGCCGGAGCAAAATACCCTCCCCTAATACCCCCCCCCCTAAAATCGAAAGGTTTGGCCATGCTTGCTTATAGACTATAAGTTATAGTTCTTTATTTTGCGCCCCATTTATATCCGTTCATTAGAACTAAAAACTTAATAAATATCTCATTTAAAAAGTTTTGGAAAATAATTTGATATATTATTAATATTAAATAGAAAATTAACGTCAATTAATGTTTAAATATTTCTTATAATTTGGAATTTTTTAATTTTGAATTACACTTTCAAGGATTGCACTAAAATACATGTATATATTTCTCCAAAACCATTCAATAGAATCTGAATTTAATCTTTAATAGAAAAAAGAATTCAAAGGTTTGTTATTGAGTTAATTTATACACTAATTGAACTAAATTTGACAGTTTTATAAATTTTTCTCTAAATTATATTAATTATTAAAACATAAGAGCAGTTGTTTTGAAATCTAAAATATTCTAAAATTTTGTTGAAATGCCATCAAAAAACCCTTTTGACTCATCGAGTATTATCTCATCAGAATTAGTGCATTCAATAGATATACTGTACTTTAGATCATCTGATATAAAGCAATCGATGTTTATTGAATCATATGATTAAAGGCTATCATCCGAAATGACATAAATATCAAAGGCGTAAATAATGTTATCTTTGTTCTCCATATTTAAATAATATGAGGTTTTGCACAATTTCTCACTAATTTTATTAACAAATGATTCATTGGACACATTATTATTTTCTAATTTAACAATTTTATCCTTTAATTTGATAACATTTATTCTTCTTTGGTTTCGACCCAATTTCTATAACAATGTTTGTGAAAACTTTTTTGAGTATTGCCTTAAATATAAAAACTGACTCATATTACACAATGGTTTCAATTTTAATTTACTTAAATTTTACTTAAATTGAATTTTGAATTAAATAAAGTAATGGCATAGAAATGGTCGTCTCGTAAAATATCAATGGTTTAAATCTAAATTGGATTAAATAGCATTAAATAGCATTGGCTTAAATCGAGAATTACTATAATAGTAGTTATATTTTAGAATATTCTTCAACGAATTTAAATAAAGTTTTTTTCAAATTTGAGATTTATATTCCCAAACTTTAATTTCATAAAACTTTTACTACACATATGTATAACTGTTTTATTGTTTACAAAAAATTTAAATGTAAAAACTTTTTTACTAAAAAACATAATAAAGAATATTAAAAAATTAAAAGAAAAAATCAGGCCAATAGATATTTTGGAAGACCCAGGAGCGAAAAATATCTGAGACCCCATACCTGAGATGAAAAGTCAGGTACCGCTCCAGAAAAAAGGAAACAAATTGGCAAACAATTGGAAAAATAAGAAAAAAATAAGAGAATTAATCAAAAGCTGTAATTTTGAAAGAAAATATATAAGGTCAAAATTAAAGCTTTCAAATTAAGTTTTTGAAATCAAAAATTTTTTAAAAATATTCATTTTTCGAAAATTCTTAGTTTTTTGCTTTAATTTAAACAAAATAACTTAAAAATAGTCCAATAAGTTTATATGTAAGAGAAAACAGTCTAAAAACGAGTAATTTTATGTTTTATAAATAATTTTAGTCATTTTCAAAATACCCTTCTAATACCTTTTCCCTGAAGCTGGCAATTTTGGTTATGGCTGGATAAAATGATTTTTAAATTTTATTATAGTATCATCTATTATAGTATAGATTCAATGAAAGTTTTAGAAGTTATTCTTTACTTTCAAGAAATTCTCAGTTCTTCTAATAAATGACTTTTGACCAGATTTTCTCAGATCACGTAAATGTTAGTCCATTAGATCCAAGAATTTAATGGAATTTTATCTCAAACTTTTGTCTTAAAAACTAAATTAAAAAAATTCTAAATTGAATTTTATTTGAAACTAATCTTCTATTAAAGTGTCGGAAATAATCACTATTTTTAACAGAACTTCAATAAAAAGCTTCAATTTTTAGTTTTTAGACTTATTTCATAGAACTTCTCATTAAACCATAAATGAGCTCAAATATTTGTTTATAATTACAAATTGTACTGACCAAGTACATTCATTTACCAAAAGCTAAATTTAGATAAATTGCTTTTCAGCGAATTTTATTGTTTTGTTTAAATTAAATTATCAAAAGAATTTCGTTTTATATAAAACTTATTGTTAATAAATATTACTTTCTTTACTCATTATATGAATAGACTCAATGTGCTTGCTCATTACATTTATAATTTGGCTTAAAAAGTGTTTAAATGAGAATTCTTGTAATAATAGTTAATATTAATATCAATAATAAAAATAAATATTTCAGTGTTGGTCAGCATTTTTCGAATCTTCAAACTTACCTTGACTATTTATTCGTTTAAATTTAGAAACTAAATAATAAGAATTATTTTATATAAATTCATTTTCATCATTAAATTTAAAGAAGAGGTAATGAAAAATATTAAACAAATGTTAAGTTTTAAAGCTTTTATTACATAAGACTTAATTCTACCGCAGATTTTGAATCGATATTAAAGTTTAAATAAATAAATGAAATAAGAATTCATTTTAATTTAATAGACAATAAAAACGATGAATTGGACGACAGTTCCGATCAAATGACAAACCGTTCGGAAACAAATGTCTTAAAATGTCGATGAAATGTATCTTCAAATTGATTTCAGTTTATGCGACGAATTCCTTTAAACCGAAAATATGATTATTTTGAAGAATCAGTACTTTATTGTTCAGATTATTATTCGGAATGTGAAAATTGGTCTTGGTAATCCTATACAAGCAAACAAGTAATTAGAAAAAGTGAATCCCAACTAAATTAATGACAACATTAGTCTTTATCCGCGATTTTCAATAAAAGCCATTAAAATTGTTTGAAGTCTAAAAAATAGATTTTTTTTCTCATATAATCTATATTTTGAGTCATTTTTTCTTCCATTAATTTTATAGAAACTAATGTTAGGATTATATCGAAGCGGAAATTTCTAAAATATAAAGTGATTACAAAAATTCTGGACTGAATTAAGACTGAAATGTTTTTTTAAGCACTTCCTCTCACCAATAACTGAAGAACCTTTCATTTGTTTTTCACATATTTATTCCATTACTATATAATTGTATTTATAATCTTAAGTTTAGTGATAAGCGATGGACACAATTTCTGGCGATTATTTGTTTAATTAAATTCAATATATTTCGCATCGAATTTATAGACGAAACTAAACTTATCTTTTGTTTTGTGAAATTTTTTTATAAATCTATTTTAAAATTAACTTACATTTGATGGTAATTTCAAATGATTGCGCAAGCTCCTTTTGCCATATCTGTAAACATAAAAATTATTTTAATTTAATAATAAGTTTAATAATGAGATGAAATTGCAATAAAATTGTATCAAACCTTAAGAGAATTTCAATTTACTTTTTTTTCATTTTAAAGAATTAAATTAAAATTTGATTTTATTTTTAATTAATTTTAGTCTTCGACACATAAATGAGTAAATCAATAGTTGAATAAACAGATACTTTCGGTAATTTATACATATCTTTTGTGATCTGTATATTAAGTCAAGTAAAAGGTAACGACTTATTACTACTGAAGAATTTTCAAACATAATCTCAGGCATAACTCTCAGACATTTAAGTCAACTAATTTTCAGTCATAACTTTTGATTTGTTTAAACAAATTTGATTCTTCAAATTTTAAATATAAGTTAAGCTAGTTAAGCTAGTTAAGCTAGTTAAGCTAGTTCATTACCATTTGATGTCCGCAATTTTTTGAGAACAAATTTCTGTTTGTGATAATTAGATAAACAAAATGATAATAAATTGAATAAATAAGAACTTATTGTTTAGTGAAACACAAAATACAATATTATCTCCATTTAAGCCATTTTTTGGTGTCTCAAAAGTTTTAGTGTAAATCGAATTTAGATTAGAATTTAGACTCATTAGTGTCTGATTAATGCCTAAATGGAGAAAGTATTAGGAACTTTTTTATATAAAATCAAAAGAAGTACCATGTTAGAGCTTACTTGGTATGAGAATAGTCAAAATCTATCAATTCATTGAAATTTTATAATAATCACAATTTTTATTGACTTAAATTTTATTTAAATAATAAATAAACATGGTTAAAATAAATGTTATATAATATAGTGAGTACTTATTGTAAAAAAGATTAGACTCAAATAAATGATACTCTGAAATATGAAACGATTAACTCTAAAAAACGGTCAAAACATTTTATTTTATCCTAATATAATGATCACAAAATTGTGAGATTTCTAATGAATGAGTCCTACAAAGAATGTGATATCAGATATCAAAAAGTGAATTCATAACAAATCTAAAGAGTATTTCTTCAATAAATTCAGTTAAAGTGAATAACAATTTCTTAGGCTTATAAGGGCTAATACATGTTGCACGTACTGGTGGATTTTCATAAAAAGATCATGGTTAAATTCTTTATTGTCATCTGATTCCGAATCTGAAATCAAAATGTGCATATGGCCACTCTATCTACTAAAAACCCCATGGTCAAAATTTTTGAAAGATTTCTTATATAGCTTTCAAAAATTTTAAACTATAGCAAGTTAAATTACATATCATTGAGAAATTTAGAATAAGATTCAACTAATGAATAAACTCATATGAAAACCAGTGGAGATTTTGTAGTAAATTGACTTCACTCATTAGGGTTGAACATTATTCATCTTGCTAAAGTTTAATATTTATACTTTTTTAAAAAGCATTTTTTAAAGAATTCGACCAAGGTTTTTTAGTAGTTAGATTGGTCAATCGCACATTTTGTTTTTAGATATTGAATCAGATGGCCATAAAGAATGTAACCATGGTCTTATTTTTATGAAAGTTCATTGTGCTGATCATCACGTCCGAGATGTTTCCTTTTTGGTTTCGTAATAAAACAATCTTTAGAAAGTTTAATGTAAATATACAATTAATCAGACATGGCAAATGACCTAGATTCCGTGGAGTATTTGATCAAATACTTCAATGGTTTATAAACCTGGACAGACCACTACTTATCCACAATCAATGTTAAGATTTTCAAAAAGCCAAGGGGTGATTTCAAAATTTAGAAAACCCACTTCTCCAATTAATGGCTAAAGAATTATAAGCCAACGGCTATTTTTTCCGTAAAATTTGCCTAGTTCAAATTAATTAATACTATAAACAAAGTTTGAATCTAGTTAAATTTCAGGTTTAGTATTTTAATGATATTAATAAAATTTTGTATAAAAATGAGTGAATTTATATTACAATAAACACTTCAATCTTTTTATTAGAGGTCCAAACTTTTCTTTGTATTTATTAACTAGGTTAAATTTTATCTTTCTTTTTAGCATTTCACCTGAAAATTTTAACTAGCCAAATTTTATGAAAATAAATAAACTTTATTTATAATAAATTCTATGAACCTCATCAGCCGGCATCAAGCCTTCTAAAAAAGACCAAGATCATTTTATTAGTTAACTTTGTTTTGGGAGAATTTACTACTGAATTGGAAAAATAAGTAGTGCTTATAATCATTAAAAAGAAATGACTTCTTATAAAGCCTTATATAAAAACTTTTAAAATAAAATATTTTATTCGAATAAAAATTAATTACTTCGAAGTCTTTCAAAAGAAGATTTCATATATACTAATCATTACTAATGTTTTAAAAAAAATGTTCTAGTTAAAAGTTCATATTAAATCAAAAAACTTTTATATTTTCTCTAATTTTCTTAAAATAATTCTTTATTTTTATGAATAATATTGTAAAAATAAAGCCCAAATTACAACTGTATTAATCACCATATACTTTAACCTAGCTCATACTAAATAAATTTACAAATTTCAATACAAAGAACTTTATTTTTACATTTTACCAAGAACAAATGATATCTTAGTAATTAGTCTAATATTATTTATAAGAAAAATGTAAAAATAATAAATATTTTCGTTTTATAAATTTTTATCGAAATAAATACAGTTCGGCCTCCATATAACAAGACTCGATATAACAAGAACTCGGTATAACAAGGTGCACTTAAAGCACCGGCCACTCTTATGGGTACTGTAATGTTGAATGAACTCAATATAACAAGATTCGATATAACAAGAGTATTCTATTGCAAGCATAGCATTTGTTTCGATATAACAAGAAATTGTTAGTAAAAACTGTAACCAAAATTTTTTTTATGTAAAAATTAATTGAAAAAAATATTGTTTTCAATGAAAATGAATGTAATTCATATTAAATGTGATAAAAATTAATATAAAATATAAAAATTTCGGCTAAAAACAGAATTAGCTTTTCTAACAATATTTACTTTTACAGTTTTATAAATAATTCTGGTTATATCAAACATTTTCTATAGATTGTACTCAAATTGAATCTGATTATATCGAGAATCTGATTATATAATTAGACTAAATCGAGAGCATCTAATATTATGAGTGCTATAAGAAATTAAAAAATATACCTGTTTATAGCGCTTTTGGATAAATTAAGTTATAATAAATTGAGTATGGACTCTATATCAATTATTTGATAAAAAATATTTAAAATTAAGCCATTTAGCACAGTTTAAAGACAAAGGACTTCGAATGAATAATTTATATGAATTAATAATTAATTAAATATAAAAATTCATTGAAATTTTCACTGATTCGATTTAACAAGATAATTTAGCTGACAACATCTTGTTAAATCGAGGCCGAACTGTATTTTGATTGCATTCACACATAAAATTAAAAACTAAAATAAATAGAGATTTAATAAAATACACAAATATTTTTATTACACTTTTGTCGATACATTGAAAAACTGAAATTTAATTAAAATTTTAATTAGAATTTATGGGAAACATAACACTTGACTACCAGTTCTTCGTTCGGGAATATATTTGATGTACAATAATATTATGCACTTAAATAAAAAAATTTAATTTAAAAATTGTACCATGGTTATCTCAAATGTTGACTTTATTTGTTAATTTAAAAGATTGCAATACTTTTTCTCTATAATAAAATAATAGATTTGTCAAAATATTTACTTAAAAATAGTATAAAAACAATTAAGAAAAATTCTAAAGTAATTTAAAGTAAAGAAAACTTTTTATAAAACTTTTGTTTCGTGCAGTTTTTGGAGTTTTATAGTAAAATCTATACTTGATCATATTCTCTACTAAATTTTAACTGAAAATTTATGTTAAAGAATAGTAAAAATAGTAAAAGTGTAGTATTTGCACGATATTTGTTTTCTTATCTAAAATATTATTCAATTTATTATTTTTTTTTATAAAACGTAAATAAATGATGAGAACAATTGGATTAATCGAAAATTAATGAAAAATGAATGAGTGATCAATCGATCAAATGAATCATTTTTCCCAAACTTTCACATCAATCAAAACTACAGTCATTTGACTGTTTTCCTAATATTTGTCCCTTCGATCTCAAATATTGGTTTAGACTTTTATCCATAAGTTTTTATTCATAATTTATTTATAATTATTAAGAAATGTTCCATAAAATTATCAAAAAACACTTAAATTATTGGATAAAAGTATTAAATATAGGAAATGAAATAATTAACCGAATTAATCGAATCAATGAGTTAAGTGTTAATTCTTAAGTATTTGTTGAATATTTTGACCAAAAATAAGACATAATTTACATAAACGACACATTAAGTCAACATTAAGTAAACATTAAGTCAATATATAAAGTGGACATCAATTATCTTTAATAACAAACTTTTATGTCATTATTAATGACTCATTAGTTTGAATGATAAGTTGCAGACAAAATATAATTCAAGAAATTTAAGAGAAAATATTAGCGTTTAATAAAAGATAATATGCGATAGGTGAAAGATAATAATAGCTTGGTGATAGAATTTTGCCCTATAACCAATTTGAAGAATTTGTAAGTTCCAATCAAAAGATCATTATATCTGAATTTTCTTTTTCTAATTTTAGTTATTTTTTTTGTTCTTCAAAAAATTATTTAGTGTTTGAGTTCATCGAACAGATATTAGATAACTATTTCTTAACGAAAATAGTTTTAAAAGTTTAGATTTATTTTCTTTTTATATTTAATAAAAAGTTTTTACTATAGAATCTAGTAACTTAGGTAGGTGACTTTTGTGTGTCTTTACTATACCTCTGTAATCAATAGTATAGATTACATTTATTTCTTATTTTTAGCGGACAATTGTCATGGCTGTGATGGTGGGCGAGGGTTATGACACTTAACAATTCCCAATACTTTAAATCAGGGCTTCACTTTGAGTGCATAGGGAGTAAAATATTTTATTATATTTACTGTATGATTAACCATGTTCATTCATTAACCAAGTTTATGGTTGATAGGGTTCACAAAGATTACGCACTAAATGCACTTAAAAAGTGCACTCAAAGTGAAGCGCTGCACTAAAGAATTGAATCGAATTCATTTATTAAGTAAAAATCAATTTCTATTTCTTCTGTTTGCAGGACAATATTCAGCGTATTCCTCCCAGGAACAACCCGTGGCTCCATTACAGCACTCATCAATTATTCCTCTTTTGTTTCTTATATTTGATTTTTTCATTCGAAGAATTCCAAACATATTCTTCGCTTCTTTTGCCGATAGAAAGGGTTCGGTTATAGAGTCGTCTGAAAATTAGAAAATGTATTCAATGAATTCAAAAACTTTCGTTTTTAAAAAATTTATTTAAAAGTTAATCAAACCTTCGATTAATTCACGTTTAGATCTGATTTTGTAAATGTCTTTATCGCAGACCCATCCCATGTGATCCACCAAATCTTGATAACAACGTTTATGTTTCTCTGAGTGCCAGAGTTGTCTCCAGTCGTCATCACTTCTTAAAGTGAAGATTGCATTCCAATTGTGGTCATCTTTAATGTCATCGTTAGCCTCAGATAATATTATTTTCAAACTTATGATTAAAAGTGAAGTCAAAAGAAATATATTTAAAATTGAAGCAAAACTTTTGTAAGAAAACAAGTTTTGTCGCATCTCTTCTAATAAACTTAACTTAAATAACACTTTATTTTATTTTCAGAAAAATATTATCAAATTTATTACTTAAAGGAGTAGTTCTTATTATTTTTTTAAACAAAGTATTTCATTGAAAAGCAATAGAGAAGTCAATAAAACACACTTTGAATAAATGTTGAAAATTAATTAATTCTTTAAATTAAAGATAAATATATATAAAGTTTAAGTCATTTAAGACGCCTTTAAGAGATAATAGTATTTGGAGAAGAAATGACTTTCTATCGACAATATTTGGTTCAAATGACGCAAAACTAACGACAATAATAAGAGTCAGTCCTAAAACTTTGTTTTATATTACCTAAAATACAGTAATATTTCAGGAATGAAGAGGTGGGGGTAAACACTCTGTGCTTTATTATATCAACAATCAAGTTTTGTTAAGAATAAATATTAATTATTAATTTCGAAAATTATAAAAAATTAAGTTTAGAATAAAATGAGTTTATTAGAGGAACTTGGTCATTTAATATTTGCTTATTATATAGAACATATCACTTTTATTCTATTCAAAGAATAAATAAATAAATAAATTTGAGTGCAATTTATGTTTTGAATTGAAATACAAGCAATTTATTGCTTCGATTATGAGTATAAGAGTCGGTCCTAATGTCATATAAATGTATTTTATTTGTCAATAAATTACTCTTTGGATAGTCTTTAGTCTCCATTAGCCTCTATTTTCCCCATCTTTTCATTAAATAGTTTATAAAACCCACATATCTTTGGATAAACTAATTTTTTCATGTTTTGGCAAAAATTGTTTCTATTGAAAGGTTTGGCTATTATTATGAGTTATTTGACAATTAATTTACATATTTATCATATATTATGTTATTTTAGGCAACAGTCCTATTGTACTAATATATTATAATAGTTCAATTTGATAAAAAGAAGGGCATGGTTAAATTCTTTATGAATAACTGATTCCGAATCTAAAATCAAAATTTGCGTATGGCCACTCTAACTATTAAAGTACCATGGTCAAAATCTTTGAAAGATTTTTAATAAAGCTTTAGTA
>JAQFZM010003991.1:0-10199 GCA_034695785.1 Galumna obvia
AAGAAATTTTCACTAATTTAAATGTAAATAAAACAATGCTTTCACTAAAATTTAAAAAAAAATTAGTTAACACAAGTGATCAATTATATCATATGAATCCTCGATAAATACTAATAAAATGCTTAACTCAAGCAATTAGTTAACAAAAGTAGTACTTTACTCAAATGGTTATAGTTTACATGTTACCCATACATTTAGTGTTTGGGATTTATGAATTGCTTAACTCAACTGATTAGTTAACTCAAATAATACTTTACTCAACCGATTGGTGACTGTATTTTAATTTGAGAGGCATTATTTGTTTTTAATATTTCAAATGAATACTGTAAGAGATAAGTAACCAAAAGTTGGATAACAAAAATTAAATTAAAACATTTCACTGAATTTTATTTGTAATTAATAAAATTATTTTTATATATAATCTTTTAAACTCAAATTTCCATTTCAAATTTATTTTAAAAACATTCATTATCATTAGCTTGTTTTGGGTTAATTTAAAAAATACTATACTTGTAAAATTTTATCTATTTTTAAAAACAATAGTTTAATTTGAGCACTCATTACAACCCAAAGATTGGGTAAAATATTTGCTTAAATTTAAGAAATTATAGAGTATTTATATAAGACACTGTCAGGGTGTATTTGCCGACAATTTTTATAAATCAATAATAAAATTTTATTAATTTCAAAAAAATTAAGAAACTATATTAAAATAATATCCAATTTTTCAGATTTCAAATAAAAGTTTTGTAATCTAAAAGTATAATATTAACTATATTGAAAGTATTTGTTACAGTTTTTTAAAATTAACATATTATTAACGCATTATTTAAGTTAGTTTTTATTAACTTAAAATTCTTTATTATATTAACTATTTAAATAATACCTAATATATTTAATTTGGAAAAATGTTTAGACTGAATATGTGGTAAATTTGATTCGAAATCTTTATAAAATTTGAATCAGAAATAATAGTAACAAGAACAATATTTTTTTGATTTATTCAACATAAGAAAATAATCATTTCAAATATTATTCATATGTTATAAAAAAATGTTTTACTAACCTATAAATTAGTATTTACTAAATTGTTTTAAAATTAAACTTAATCAATTAATCAATTTTATTATTATTATTATTGATATTATTAAACAATTTAGTTATGTTTTAGTTTTGAAAGTTATAATCAGAGATGTTCTAAAGGTAATGAAGATTAAAATATTAAGCATATAAAAGGAACGCGCATAATTAGTAAATAAATAATGTTTTAAAATATAAAAATTATTTACATTTTATTGAAATTTATTTTTGTCAAGTTTAATTACAATATAATCACGTTTTAAT
Organism: Galumna obvia; assembly: GCA_034695785.1. Lineage (NCBI taxonomy): Eukaryota > Metazoa > Arthropoda > Arachnida > Sarcoptiformes > Galumnidae > Galumna > Galumna obvia. The sequence continues at coordinate 1,345 of JAQFZM010003991.1, forward strand.
TTTTCATAAATAACTGTTTAAAATTACTCAGAATTATTTCTAAACTATTAAATAGACATGAAAAATTTCACAAAACGTTTTGAATATTTAAATTTTTAACGTCATTTAGTTTAAATTTTCGCAGGAACATCTTTTATAATTAAAATTTTAATCTTCATTACCTTTTGAACTTTACTGGCTATAATATAATAATGTCATTCCATTTTTATCTTCCTAAACATTTTATCTTCATATTATTTTTGAAATTTTTATCATTTTTTTATAACACATACTAAAAAACATTATATTATAATTTTGTTTTTTATAAAACATATTTATTTCTTTATAAAATTTATGTTTTATATAATATCCTTTTTTGAACGATTACTTTAGTTTTCTAATTCTAAATCACAAAAATTGCACCACAAGAAACACATATCAATTGGCATTGTCTACAGATAAAACAAGGTCTTTTCCTGTAGAGTTTTGCCTGTTAGTTTATGCTACGTTATGGCTATGATATCTACTATTTTGTATCCAATTCATATATTTCAACTGTTTTGAAAGTCACCGATGAAAGTAATACAAGCATAACTGGAAAGTATGTATTTCATATAAGTGGAGAGACATTACTGACGGTATTAACACAAATGGCATCTAGTAAAACTTACAAATTACCACTTACAACATTTACATCAAGGAAAACCACACCTACAACAAAATTATCATCCCCAATAATTTTTTAAAAGCAACAATTTTATCCTGTAAAACAATAATATCACCCACAAAAATTTCAAGTGATTTTAATCATTTAAAAATAAAATGAAAAAAAACTTAACAGAACTCAGAATTAGACTTATGACAGATTGCGGTAAAATCATTGAAAACCTTTACTTATAAAGCATTGTTTCAGAGGAGTGGATAAAAACTCGATATTTCAATTAAATTTAAAACTTCTGAAAATATCAAGGATTTAGAAGTCATTGACCAAGATTATATGAAACTATTAAAATCAGTAGAAGAAATTGAAAAACAAATATAAAACAAATTTTTTGATTCAATAAAATTTATTGGATATTATAACATAATGGCGTAAAATATGTAATACAGTTTAGCTTCTATTTTGGCCAAATGACGGTGTTGGCCAATGTGTTGACCAAAATCGAGTTCCGCCAAAATCTAAAATTGGTTTAAAATTGTTTTATTATAATATTAAATATTAATCATAAAATCAGTAATTTTGGATTGTTTCGTATTTGTTTTGATATTATTATAGATTAGATCCTCTAATTTATACAAAAATTCAAATGATAGTTCATTTAATCATATTTTCCGTAATATTTGCACAAAAGTTATATAGAATTTAAAGCGTCGTTTGATTTAATGTCTGATTCCTTTTCAGGTATAATGTTTTCTGAATTGCTATTCATTTCAGGACTATTAGTTTCAGAAGTATTTACATTTTCTTCGTAATTAAAAGTTATTATATTGTAATCAATAGAAACGAAGTCATGGAAATTAATGCCGTCGAAACAACCATTTTCTGGAATTTGCAAAATTTTACCATTTTTAATATTAGATATGGTAGTTAAAATGTTCCTTATAAAAGGAATGCCAACTTTTTTGAAACAATTTTCTATAATTTGAGAAATCATTTCTTTCCAAATATTAGCTAACATTTGAATTTCATCATATAATTGAATATCTTCTTATCGAAAGTACTATTTTTCTCAAAAATTGCAAACATTAGTTAAAACTTCTGTCTTTACTTTGACTTAATTAAGAGAATCACTCCCGCATCCAATGTTTGAAATCTTACAGTTGAATTCAGAGGCAAAAAAATTATCTTAACATTAGGTAATGGGATATATGGATGTGCTTTGCAATTATCCACTAATAAAACTATTTTGCTGTTTCTTTTATTCATATAAATATTGAGATATTTAAGTAATATTTTAAAAGTATTTGAAGTCACACATGACTTGTTGTTATCAAAATAATTTACAGGAAGTGATACCTTATTTCGAAAGCACCTTGGTTCTTTACTTTTACAGATTAGCACAATTTTCAACTTTTCGGTGCCAATACTATTAGCTCCTACTAAAACAGAAATCCTTTCTTTACTTATTTTTCCAATTCTGAACTTTTGATCTCTGATTAAATAAGTCTCTTCCGTAATCAAACGTCAAAACAAACTAATCTCATCGGCGTTTAAGATATAATCAGCAGAATAGTTTTTTAAGAGTTATGGTAATTTTTATTTGAGTCAAATCTTTACATTAATCATAGGTGACATTGTTAACCTCTCCATGAATCGACTTTAAAACAATTGATTTCGTTTTTGTAAATTTTTAAAAATTCCGTTTGAATTCTTAAAGTCTTTGTACTTATGTAGTGCTGACAGCTCTTTTGCTTTCATTTGTATAAGTATTTTGATTAACGTGAGCCCTTGTTATCCAGATTTGATGATGAACTCAATCAAATTTTTTAAATTTAAAGGATATTTGGATTTTTTGAAAGTCTGATTTTTTGAAGTTATGTCCGAAAATTCTTCTATTATTTTCTTCTTATTTCTTCGAAACTTATAAACATTATTGACTTTAACGACTTCACTCCTGAAATAGTCAGCAATTTGTGCTGGAGTCAAATATTTATATAATAATATGATTATTTTACATTTCAATTCAAGTGAAAAACTTTGTCTTTTTGTTTTGAACTCCTTTTTTAACAAAACTTGATTTCACTTTAATTTATAACAACTCTTTATTATATTAACACTATTTGTTTAGCATAAAATTGAGAAAAGTTAATGTTTTTCCTAAAATTGATAATAGTTGCAGTTTATAACTGAAAATATTGTGGACAAAATCGAGTTTTTACTAAAATCTAAATGATTAAAATCCTGATCATTTAACATTATTACATCATTATTACATAACATTATCCATTTTAATACATTTATTAGATGATTTTATTTTAGTATTTCAAATAATGTTAAATAAATAAATTATATTAAAGCTTTTTTTTCTGATAATTTAAAACTTTATAAAAAATAAAATATTTATTTAATTAAAATGTTTTAAAAAACTACTTTACAGCAAATGTTAAAAATAATAACATTAAATATATAACAATATCAAATTTGTGAATAATTAATTTTGTTGGTAAAATAAATATTCTACAAAGAAATATTTTAGTTGACCTTTACCAAAGTAACCAGATTTATGTATTTGAAAAATATATTTATTTCAAATTGTATAGAATTTAATAAATTTCTAAAATTTATTTTAAATTTAATATAAATTTAATAAATTATTAAAATTATAAATAAAACTTAAATATGTTTAATAAACTTTATGAAATTACATAAATGTAGTTCTTAATAGTTCAAAATAACCGATTCGTTCGGTGGCGAAAAAAGTACTACAATAACTCATTATTCGTTGAGCCCAAATCAATGAGTCAAAGATGTCGCCTAATTTACTATAACAAGATAAAATAAATAAATTATTACTATTATTTCATGAATATCTTTTCACGATTATTAAAATACAGTGTAACCTCTTTAAAACGAACAGGTCGGGACCAAAATATCGTTTGTTATAACGAGGATCAATTATAATGAGAAAATCTTCTATAGTAAATGTCATTTTGGTCTTCCGTTCCTAACACTACACTCGATATAACGAGGGATTCGTTATATCGAGGTTCGTTATAAAGAGGTTACACTGTATCCAATAAAATATTAAGAACTTTGAATAAAATAAAGTCAATACATAAACTAAAGTCTAAACTGCCATCCTTGTTTTTACTCATAAAAAACATAACAATATTAAGTAAATCCAATGTAAACTACTTTTTAATTTGAAAATATTTTGAATAAATATTTTACTATTGATATAAAATTTTATAAATTTATGAAATTAAAAAAGAATCAAAACTGAATCATAAAGCAAATATTAAATAATTAATTTTGAGGTATATTTTTAAAATAATTTGGGAAAAGATTGCAGTTTGTAAAAGAATTTTTTTTTCAAAATAAAAGATCTTATATTTTATATAAGTTTTATATAAATATTATTAATTTTATTTTATTTTGTATAAGTTTTATCAAGTTATATTACTGTATATTATTATACATTATATTATTAAGTTTCATTGAAATTGATCAAGTTAAATTTGAACGAGATCAATTCGAATTTTCAGAATTTTGAAGTTTGCAAGGTCATATTTTCTAGAATAATCGGAATATTGAAAAACAAAAATACACGTTTCGAATAATTTTTGAATATCTGTAAAATTTCATTAAAATATTGTTTCTAACTTACTTAATCTCTGAGCAATAAACATCATTGTTTTATAGAAAAATTGAACTAGATACAAGTTTTTTCAAATATATTTATAGTGGTGCAAAAATTCCATAGTTGGGATTTTAAGGAAATTTTTTTTATTTTTATTCGTTGAGATTTTATTAAGAAAAAACTACCCCGGACCCTTTTGTCAAATATTGTAGATTCATCTCAACAAAAGGCAGTTTATAGAGAAATGGCGTTTTGCTTCTAATATTATTTTAGAAGATGGAATTCCATTGGGATGACTTTACTAATAAAATATATAAAAAAATTCGACTCCTAAGGTCCAATGTGAGAAGCAAAACGCCACTTCTTAATAAACTGTCTTCTGTTGAGATGAATCTATGCTGAGAATTTCAGATTTTTAAATTAATAGGCGGGGTCTAAATAAGGTGTCAAAATTCGATTTTTCCCCATTGACTTAATAATAAATAATTTCACATAATTTTACTTTATAAAAATTCTACCGCATCGATTTCTATAATAATCACAGATTAGATGGGGGCAATGAATACTTATAGAATAAGCATGATAAAACCCTTCGCCCTGCCACAACGTTAAACAGTCCCTTGTCCTTTATTAATTAACATTTGATCAACCATGGTTAACAATTATATTCACTAAAATATTTAATTGATTTCTTTCCATTAATTTAAGTCACAGATTATATAAACAATTATTTTGGTTTTTGAAAATAATGTATATACAAATATTTTATATGTATTAAAATATTATATATATTATATAAATTAAGGTTGATGTGAATTAAGAATTTTAAAACAGCAAGGTAAAATAGAGATATATCTGAGGTGATAATTTTGATAATAATTAATGTAATATCAAATAATAATACATTTGTCAAACACACGTAATTTATAATTATTAGAGTATAAGTCATTGATTTTTCATTTTTTATAAATTCATTAACAATTGATTGATTTCAAAGAATCTTTAATTCTAAATTACAGTAGCTCTTTGAGTTTTGTTCAAATAATTATATTATTTTAAGAATATTTAATAATATTATATTTAAAAATTCTCCTCAAAATAAGAAAACTATTCTTTTGCGGTGTAATTATGAATTCATTATCAAAGACAAATTCGAAATTTAACAGACCAGATAATCATTATATCGTAATGGACATTTTGTTTAAACAAGATATTCTTACAAATAAATTACCTATATCATAGTTATAATAAATTATAAAATTTTTAATAAGGAAAAATATTTTCTTTACATATAAAGTCAACCTCATATCTAACTGGGACAGAAAAATATGCTGTATTTCGTAAAACCCTTGATAAATTTCAATGAAATTTTGCACGCGTCTATTTACACTCCCTTGAATGATGAATATAATGTTTTATTTTTTAAACAAAATATTAAGGGTTTCAAAATCGTCAAAATTAAGAATTGTTGTATTTTTAGTTTACATCACCTAAAGTTTGAAGCCCACTGCCGTGTATATCTTAATTTTGATCAAAAATTGATAAGCAACAAATTTCATCCTCTTATAATATTCTATTGAAAAATCACAAAAAATTTTGGAAAACACCTTATTCATTTTTCAAAAAGGTGGTTTCATATCACTTTTCCTAAAAATTTTGATATTCAAATTTTCACAGTTTTCTTAATTCTTAGGCGATTTTAATAATTTTGGTGTCAATTTAAAGGTATTAAAATTCCCCAAAATATGGTTTAAACAAAATTAAAGAATATTTTAAAATTTTTGAATAATTAGGAAAAAGTAGTTTTTAGACTTTTTGAGACCCCTAATATTTGACTACAATAAAATTTTTTATTTAACAATCGGGAGAGTTGATGAAAATGTTTGCTAAATTTCATTGAGTTTGATCCAATACTTTTTTAAATAGAGCTAGTTTTGTTGTCCCAGTTAGATTTATGGACGACCGTATATCTAAGCAATTTTAAAGTAACTAAATAAATGTGATTTTTTAACTTTTTGAGGCCCCTAATAATTGTGTTTAAAACTAAAAAATATATTTATCAGTCGGGGGAGTTAAAGTATATATGTATAAAATTTATTAAATTTCATCCATGGGCTTAGAAATTATAGCTTATTGAGTTGTCCTAGTTAGTTTTGAAACAAAGTGTATAGCTTTATATAAATGGTGACATTCCTCAAAGTAAAGGTTTTCGGTTATTTAATTATCAGATGTTTCGCAATAATTTCTCACTTATCATTAATATCTTTTCAATTAATATAACTTATTTAACACAAAATAATTTTTTTTAATTAAATAATGTGTTTTATATTAATTAAAATTTATTTAATATATATACAGTTAATAATTCAAAATTTTTTTTAAATATATAATTAAACTTTATTTGAATCATATTTAATTATTTCGGGATTTTATATTAACCATTAAGTTATTCATTGCCATAACAGGGGTTACACTGAAGTATTCTAATTGAAAATCAGATGAAATATCAAATTTAAAGCATTGAAACATTTTACACAACTAATACTTAACGCATTTATCCCTAACTTATCTCCAAAACAATAACGCGGACCGAAACCAAAGGGAATAAAAGTTGACTTATTGTATGTCGAGTCCAAAAATTTGTCCAGTTTGAATTGTAGGGGATCAGGGTAGTATTCTGGGTCTCTATGAAAAGTATTAATTGAAATACTGATTTGAGTTCCACCTGGGATTTTTATTCCTAAATATTCAAAATAAAGTAACCTTGATACATTTACAAATTATTACCTGATATTACAGAGTCAGTGACAGATAATCTCAGAAGTAATGGAGGAGTTGTGAGACGTAGTGTTTCATTAATGACTGCATTCAAGTATTTGAGTTCAGATATGTTTTCATAAGAAAAGTCTTTAATGTCTTTAATGTCTTTAATCTCTTCGTATAGTCTTTGCTGACAGTCTTTGTTGAGACACAAATAGTATATTAAGTGACAAAAGTTCGTAACTATAGTATCAAAATCGGCCAAATAGAAGAGTATCGACTGTGCGATCATCTCATTATTTGATAACTCATTAAAAGTTTCAAAAAGTCAGTTCCCTTTTTAGATTTTGTGTGATTTTGAATAAAATATTAATTATTAGATATTAATTGATATAATTTCTAGCATGCTAATTGGGGGTTTCCGGAATATACCACTTATTATTCCCAAAATATCGAAGTCTTTCCCTTTTGTATTAAAATGTTTATTCACTAATTTGAGAGAAGAGAGAACTTACTCTCATTTTCCTGAAGTTTATGTTTTAGTGTATCGCAGTATTGAGATATTGATCCCATCATTGCTTTAAGTATTGTTGGGGAAAAGGCGGGACTCATAATAGATCGAATGGATTTGCCCTCAAATTTTCTGAGAAAACTTTAATTTAAAAGAATGTTGAACAAGGTAGATACCAACTTTTAGTAAATATGTATAATATAGAATAGTTTTGAAAAATTGTTTTCAGAATAGCCTTAACTAAATATTTTAAAAATTAATTTACTAATTATTATATTTTTTGTATATACAGTCCATAATCATTTTTATGAACTGATCGGGAAATACAATTTAGTTCATAAAACCTAATGGTTCATAAAATCGATATTTTTGTATTTTATTTAATATTCATTTATGTATAAAGAATTACATCAATTAATTAAAAAAATTTTAATTTTGTTTGTTTTAATATAACTTTGCTTTTAATGAACCTTTTATATATTTCGTTGAAATTAATATAATATGTTTGGTCACTGATTTGACGAAATAATTTTTATAAAACATTTATGACTTTAAATCTTTTTATTTTATAAATAATGTCTATTTTATCCCTAATTGATAACCTCTGTATTTTATTTGAAGACAATTTTCACTAAAAAATGTTTTTCAATTTTCAATTTATATGATATAATAAATAAAGTCTTTAGGATCATAAAACCCCGACACACATTTTTGCAGAAAAAGAAATTTTAGAATAGAATTTCTGCACGCGTGCACTAATGATAAATTCTAATTATTTTAAATAAATTCATTTAAATTTGATCAGTCAACATGTTAAACCTTGATAATTAGACGAATAGAAATTAATTATAACTTAATTAAATATTTATAACATAAAAGTTTACCGATATATAAGAAATTTCCCATCGATAGAATGCAGTTAATTGAATATCAAAAATTTAAAATAAATAAAATTATTTGATAAGTATATGAATGCGAATATACCAAAATTACTGTTTTGCTACTCAATTAATTGCAGTTCTTTTATTTGTTGATCGATTTTATTCATTTTGGTGTCAAATTAAAATATATTTCTTCCTTTGTTAGGTACATGTTAAAAATCATCCCAACTCAATCATATTTAGGGTTGGGCATAATGTGTAGCATATGCCACAATGAGACATATTGTAACTAACCTTAATAAATTTGTATAATAAAATCATTTTAAATTAATATCTTAGATATGATTCTTTTATATTCTTTTTACAGATTTAAAATCGGATGAGTTATTTTAATATAATTGAAAAAATAGCTTTTCCAAAATT
>JAQFZM010003992.1:0-10198 GCA_034695785.1 Galumna obvia
ATAAAATTGAAATTACCTTTGAAAATAATTAGTTAATTGACTTTTTTTTTAATTAAAAACACTACTTAAAATGAAATATTATATTTATATAAAGATGATAATAATTATAAACAATACTTTTAAAGAGATAAATTCAATAATCCTTTTAACACTATTTGTATTCCTTTCATTAGTGTTCATATAAGAATAGGACTTTAATTCTAAATTACTATTTGTCTATACAGAACAGGTTAATCACTGGGTCAATCAAATGTGTTATGGTTATTAATATTCAAATGATCATTAATTGATTCATTTATACTATTGGGAAATAGACCATGATTCCTTATGTAATCAGAGCTATTATTAAAATATAATAGAAAAGAATTCGAATATTTGTTATTCAATGAACCAAAATTTTAGAAAATGTATATATTTTTTGTCCTTAAAAATCTGGTTTTAATTAAATATTCTGATGTAAACAGAATTAAAAGACAATTATTACTTGACAACAGAATATATATGCTTTATTTTCTAATTTTACTGTGCTCAATCTACAGATTAAATCAAATTTATATTTTATAATATTTCGTAATAGTTTAAAAAAAATTTATATCATTTTTCAAATAAAAAAATATATACTTTTAATTTTTCTTCTGAATGATGCTATTTAAGCATTATCAAAATTATACATAAAATATTGTAACGCTTTTCATATAATTATCATTAGAAAATTAATAGAAAAGACAACAAATTAACCAAATTAAATTTATCTCTTAAAATAAATTTAAATTAATCTAAATAAATATTATTTTATACAATTAGTTTACAGTTGTTATAAACATTAAATTGGATTTATACTAATTAATTTATCTTGTCCATCTTTTGTGATTTACAAATAGTGTGAACTAGGTCTGTTGAGATCTTTTAAGTAATGGGGGTTATTTTTACCAAAATATCTCAACCAGGGTCCTCAGTTCCCGTATGAAGATTCGTATGAAAGTTTTATAAAATGTGTATGATATTAAGTACGTACAAAAATAAAATGATTCATAAAACATTTGATTAGTAATAAATAAGTTATTAGAAACAACCCTGATTAATTTTTTGACATATATTTATGAATGTATCAAAAATACTTTTCAATGATAAACGTTTTAATAATATTATATTCAAAAGCAAACTTTAATACAAATTCAAAGATTTTATGATTCATTATTTATTGTAAAGTTTAGTACGTTCCTTTTTATAAACTTAAGCTTTAAGCTTCATACGGAAACTGAGGACCCTGGTTATCACAATTAATGAATCAAAAATTTTGATTTCGTTGGAAAGTTTAGGAACAGATTCATTAATTGTAATAACTGTAAGTCTAGTACTTATTCTTTTTAAATTATGCAAAATCACAACAATATCAAGCTCAATTCACTAATATCTAGTTAATTTTAAAGGAAGTGAATATTATTTAAATATAATTCAATATATATTTTGTTTTGATTTCATCTGGAAATATGAAATCAAAAGATATAAATATTCTGTTTTCTTGGTACCATCTCAAGTACTTTATTTATTCCAAGACCAATTATAGTGCATTTCACTATTTTTTTAATCAAATTAAATAATTTTTACCTAATCTATATTTTAGACACGTAAGTGTAAACAAAAATATTAATACATATGTAATAGACATGAATTTCAAACAATAATTAATAATACATTATTTAAACTTTAAATTTTAAAGTATTATTAATATTAACTGTTTGCAATATAATTAAGCATATGCATTCTCATTTTTAGAGAAGTAATACTCTTTGTTTAAAAATATAAAAGACATAATAAAAGTCATAATAAACCCATTTATTATTATAAGTGAATTTTTATCAAATATTTTATCAAATTATTTGAGCAAGTTCACAGCTATTTCAATGATGGGCAGGAATCGACCTAACTCTTCAGTAGAGACTGATTTTTTGAAGCAACAAGGTAATTTGTCAGAATCGGAATCTGATTCTGAGCCTAATGTTACGCATGAGGTTATAATAATTTTGTTTAATATTTATTTTTGATTGTAATTTTTAGAGAACTGAACATGAACTAATGCAAGATACAATAGCATGCTGAATATTGTTTAGAAACTTCAGAAACTTATATGAGATTTAGCTCAATTGAAAACAAAATAATAAATTTTGTTATAAATGAATTAAAAACAAACGATGGGTTCTGGATGGCGGCCAAATCAATATCATCTAAAATGGCAGAGATGGACAGAGAAGGATTTTGGAGGTATTTGGGGGGTTTGCATTGGCAAAAATACCATGTGTATTCTCAATAATGGATGGCCATGATCATATCTTTCTTACAATTAACAATATTATTGTTTTTGTATTTAAAAGAAATTAATTTACAATCAATTAAACTTTAAAGACATCTCTTCTATGATTAGCATTTTTTTTAATAACCATTAATTATTTTCTATTCAATCCATTAATAAAGTTATAATTTTTTTAAAATTCTATAAAATTTTAGATAATTGTTAAACATTTGCTAATTGTCTTCAAATGTGAATTTTGTCACAAATAATATGATCCTGGTTCATATGTTATTCTAGTTCTGATAAAATTCTAAATAAATTAATTTCCAATATAATAAACTTAATCAGATAGGAGAACCAAGGTTTATAAGAAACAAACAAGGTAATTGAATTGCTCATAAATAATATTAGAGTAAAACGAGTGAAAATTAATAATTAATGTCATTTAATATGTATGAAATTATGGGAAATAACTAGATTACTTATGAATAGTTGTCATAAATATCCAAAAACAAAATAAAAGAATAAATTTTGAAGTTTTCTGCGACCTAACTAATAATGCTATACCATGGTAATTATTTATTAATTTATTTTTATTAAACAAAATAATTGGGTTTAATAATTGTGTTAAATATCGATATATTTATTATTGTTTGAACTCATTGTTTAGGTGTCATCGTAAACGATCCTATCGTAAACTCCGTCCGGACTTTCGTAAACATTTTTATAGTGAACGGCATCGGATCGACCGCTTTCTGTCTCTGTTCTCATCGAATGTCTCTTCAAATATAAGTAAATGAAAAAGAGTGCGACACAAATCATAATAAATTAATTAAAGTTAAATTAGTCGCCAATATAATAAACTTAATCAGACCGGAGAACCAAGGTATATAAGAAACAAACAAGGTAATTTTATTGCTCCTAAATATTATTAGAGTAAAACGAGTGAAAATTATTAATGAATTTCATTGTTTGATATGTATGAAATTATGTAAAATTGCTAGGTTACATATGTATACTGGTCATATATATCCAAATGCTAAATAAAAGAATAAATTTTGAAGTTTTCTGCGACTTAACTTATAATGGTATACCATGGTAATTATTTATTAATTAACTATTATTAAACAATAAAACAGTTATTTTACGCAATTTTATTCGGTTTAATAATTGGGTTAAATATCGATATATTTATTATTGTTTGAACTCATTGTTTGGGTGTCGTCGTAACCGATCCTATCGTAAACTCCGTCCGGACTTTCGTAAACATTATTATAGTGAACGGTATCGGATCGACCGCTTTCTGTCTCTGTTCTCATCGAATGTCTCTTCAAATATAAGTAAATGAAAAAGAGTGCGACATAAATGCAAACAATAGAAACAATATTTACTCCGGTTGATATGAATGATAAGATTTGTTATTGATTAGAAACACCTGGATCACTTGGAGTTTCATCAGTTGATTGGCTAAATAAGAAATCAGTAAGATTAATAATTATTTAAACTTAGCTAACCTAAATATTAGCTAGATAGGGACTAAATGGAAGAGTCCTTTTATATAAATATATTACCAAGATGTCTTTGATGGGATAGCATTTTCAAAACCAAATTGACTCAGATCATTATGAAAACGAGAACCTTGTTCAAACTTTTCACATCTTCCTTTGCAATTGGATTCCTGGCACAGAATAATACACTTTCCACTGGTGTCCAATGATTCAATTTGTTCCTTCTATCGAACATTTTCACATTTACTAGGTACAAATGCAAACAATAAAAACAATAATAACACCGATTGATATGAATGATATGATTTTCCATTGATTAGAAACACCTGGATCACTTAGAGTTTCATCAGTTGATTGGCTAAATAAGAAATCATTAGGATTAATAATTTTTTAAACAGCAGCTGATCTGGCTGCTAATCTAAATATTTTCTAGATAGGAACTAAATGGATGAGTCCTTTTAGATAAAGATATTACCAATATATCATTGATGTGATAGCATTTTCAAAGCCAAATTGACTCAGATCATTATGACAACGAAAACATGGTTCAAACCTTTCACATCTTCCTTTGCAATTGGATTCCTGGCACAGAATTATACATTTTCCAGTGGTGTTCACAGATTCTATTTGTTCCTTCCATCTAACATTTTCACATTTGCTAGGTGCTTCTTTCATGCATTGATACTTTCCTTCTGATCTATCTTCAGATGCTAGAACATAAAAATTTGAAAGGGAAAAAATTATTTAAATGACTCACATCTATTCCATTGCTTAAAATACTTTTCATTGAAGAAATATATTCTGTAATCACTAATAAATATGACTTTTATATAAAAATGTAATAAATTTCGTAAATTGACCATGCTTGCATTGATGACATTAAATTACGTAAATTAAAATAATTGAGATCACTATGAGGCTGTGTTTTCGGTGCAAACCTTTCACACCTTCCCTCACAGTTGTTGTCCTGACACAAAGTAATACATTTATCGCTGGTATGGACTGATTCGATCTCATTATTCCAGCGGACATTTTCACACAAAACGGGCGGATATTAAAACATTGTTTCTGTCCCTCAGGACTGTTGTCCTCTTAATAATCAGATTTAAGAGCACATCATTAACAGACAGTTCACTGACTTCTATCCCAACATTTGTGTTTCTTTTCGTTGTAAAGACATATCTCATGTTTTTTTGGTCGACAGTATTCCCGACTCAATTCAGAGAGCATTTCATAATTTATTTTTCATTAACAAACTTACCATGCTTGCATTGAAGATGTAATATCAGCAAAATCAATTGCACTAAGATTGTAATGTGAAGGTGTGCCAGGTGATATTTCAACTCTTTCTCTTTCTCCCACAGTTAAGGTTTTCAAATAAGACAATACATTTGCCACTCGTGTGAACTGACTTAATCTCATCATTCCATTTAGCACTTTGACAATTGCTAGGTGCTTCATCTATACATTGTCTTTGGCCTGATGAGTTGTCTGTTGATCCTAGATTAAATTATATAACTAAATAAAAGTGTGGAATAAATTATCATTACTTTGTTTCCTACATTTATGGCAACTCTCGTTATAAATACATATCTGTCCTTCAGAGGGATTACATGGATCTGAGATAACAATATATAACAAAACACTTATAAAAATAATTTGTTATAAAAATACATATTTTTTAGTAAAAAATTATATTTTATTAATGAATTTATTGTATAAACTGTTTTAAACTTATAAAATAAACACTAAATATTTAATTTATGAATGTCATTTCCTTTTCATTTTGCTAGTACTTTCAATTCTAAAAGATTTATTATAAAACTTCTTTTGCAAATTGATATCAATATTCTACATTTAATGTGATTTTTTGGAAGAAATTTTTGTATACTATTTTGAATAAAATAATTAACAAAAAGTGAAACTAAACTAATAAACAAATTATATAAAATCGAGGATATGATGACATTGACATTACTTTAGTATTTTTGATTTCATTAATTTATTTCCTTTTCTAAAAACTTATTATAGAATTTAAAGTTTTAATCGGTATAAAGTAAAGGGGACGGATTTCCCGGTCCTTTTTGTAACCAATTCTTGGGATCCCAATCACAGGAGTCCTCATCGTATATATGGAACGTATATATAGGTCGCGGATATTCAGAAGAATTGTGTTCACTCTTATGTACGACCAAACCGTCAATGAGAACAACTGAGCCTTTGTTTGCGGGCACCGACACAAAACTCTGGTCGTCATAATTAGGAAGAGATTTGTCGTATTCAAATGAATTGGAAGTTCGCTCCGATCGGTCTAATGTTGAGCCCAATTGGCGGTGAAGTCCAGTCTTATGAGACCCGGGAATGAACCACAAACACCCGTTTTCTAACTATCATTAAATAGAATTCAAAGGTATGGCATCAGAGGTCAGAATATCTGACTTTAATACTAAAATCAATTTATGGTTACTTACAGTCGCGTCTTCTATTGGGAGCCAAAGTTCTACTTCTTTAGAATGATTTCCAGCCTTCTTAGGAATAACATTGAGGTAAGTGGAGTCCTGGTGTGGAAGTACTGCCCATCCGATTTTCGGATTCTTAAATATATACATACTTTGAACGACACGAGGCTTAACATAACCTAAACTTTTAATCAGATTTTGAACTTTTGGTTGAAATGTAATGTTTCGAAACGTAGGGTTCAGGTAATGCATAGCGTGAGCTATTTTATTGACCGATTGGTGTCTGTCAACAACCAGTTTCCCAGTCTTCTCATCGACGGCTCCCCTCTCGAATAGTGTGACCACCTCAATTTCCTTAAATTCTGGATTCTCCCAAATCTAGATCTGAAAAATTCTGGCGATGAGTTTTTATATCAGATTTAAATTGAAATGTAATTTAATTCTAAAGAAAATATAATAAATTTATTATATTAGATATAATTAATATACATATTTAAACATCTTTTATCCATAATAAAATTTATTGTTACAAAGTTACCCAGATTTAAATGTTGAACAAGTTTTCTGTTCATTTTATATTGAAAATAATTAATTTATTATATCATTTGTTATTAAAGTTCATAATATTTAAAATCTGGAGGTTCTATACTCCAGATTATACATCAATCTGGAATCTGTGCAGAGGACCCTTAATCTGGAGATTCTAGCTGGGAGCTGGAGGGTTGGTCACACTACTCTCGAAGAAGAAATCAATTTTGTCATTAGTATCGACTGCTTTACTTATATTTTGAATTGCCCAGGTAAATACATTAAGGTTTGTCATATCATAGTTCTCAACGATATGATATACAGCTTTTTTCAACTCATCTAGCTCATCCATTTCAAAAAATTCAGGAATAGTAACAAAACCATTGCTTTCAAATTCTTCTTTAATTTTATTCATATATTGGTTATTCATTTTAAGTTTATACACAATTATTACTAAAATAACAAAAAATTTAATAATTTTTTTTAATTTCACGAAAAATATTAATTTTTAATAGAAAATTAATTTTAGTTTATTTTTAGTCCAATTATAAGTTCTTTGAAATGAATAACACTTTTAATGTCTTCTCTTTTAGTTAATAAATGTATTTAATAATTAGTTTCAATAAATATCTGTTTTTTTTAAATATTTCAAAAGTCTGTTATTCATTAAATAGACATTTGATATCACGACTTATGTTCTGATAACTTATGATTTTTAAGTTTTTAATTAAAAACATAATTTTTATCTATTAATTCATTGTTTATTTAAAAGTAAATATCATCGATATTAGTATCGAAAGAGAAAAAGATGACATTCAATACAAACATTTATATAATCCATATGTTTCGGTACATTTTTAGAACGTATTCAGAAAAGATTACCAAGGTATTATTTCATAAAATATCTATTTAAATATCATACAAAATTATATGCCTAAAAGAGGATTAAAATGGAGTGCCATTCCTAACATGGTAACATCAAAGAGAATAATTTATTATTTTATAAATATAAAAATGTTGAAAATTTTAATATTAAAAAATAAAATGATAGCAAATTCAATTATATAAATATCTTGGTGATTCTCATAATTAATAAATGATAAAGAATTTATCATTAAGTGTTTCAAGTGTATCAATATAAGCTTTTATTGAAAGGACCATTTTTATTATTTAATAACTATTAAGTTTATAAATATGATATTGAAAAATAAAATCCTAGCTTATCTAGGTGATTGACACTATGATTCGATAGGTTTTATTGAAGGACACAAAAATAAGGTAAAGGACTATTCGTTCACTCATTGCGTAAAGGCCAGTGACACTTCCTTGGATTAAATAAGTTATATATAATTGTAATAATAATTTAACGATAATCTCAACACTTGTGTTAAAGGGATGTGTTGTGCAGTGAAGTAAGAATGAGGGTTGAGTTGTGTTGAATGATATCAGTTTTTGAATATCAAATTATTGTTATTTTTTTAATTTGATGTTTTAATAATTAAAATTTAATTAATAATTATTGGTTTAATTAAATTTAATTTTCAATTTCAAACTAAATTTCACTCAATTTGTTTATAATAAATTCATGTAGAATATTCTTTAAATAAATAAATATATAAAATTTACTTGATAAATTTTATGAAATCCTTAATATTTTTTATTATTTAAAAACACTTCCAAAATTTTTTGTTATTTTAAATAATTTTATTCCAGGGATGGCGAAAGAAGTTGGGTATTCCGGAATACCCCCCTACGAGACCAAAATACCCCCTCCCCGAGAAAAAATCAGAAATAGAAACCCCCTAGAAAATCGTGGCAGGCGCGAAGCGCCGACACCGATCTTGTGAAAATTGTAGAAAAAATTGGCAAACATTTAAAGAAAATTAGCAAGTTTGACAATATTTTGAGTTAAAAATCGTTTAAATTGAAATTTCTTATCAAAATTATCGATATTTAAAAACAATTTTTACCCAAAAAATTCATTTTTCAATGAAAACTTTGCAAAATATAGCTTTTTGAGCGAAGCAGCATGTGTAAATGATAACCATAGTACCTAATAAACTTTAAATAGCCTAAATAAGCACTAAAAAGCTAAATAGTCCAAAAATAGACGTTTTTGAGGTTTTTGAAAAATACCCTACCCTAATTCATTGTTTATTTAAAAGTAAATATCATTTATATTAGTATCGAAAGGCAAAATATGACATTCTATACAAACATATATATAATCCATATGTTTCGGTATAATTTTAGAACGGTTTCAGAAAAGATTACCAAGGTATTATTTAATAAAGTATCTTTTTAAAAATCAAGAAAAATTATATGCCTAAAAGTGTTTCAAAATGGAGTGCCATTCCTAACATGGTTACATCAAAGAATATTATTTAATATTTTATAAATATAAAAATGTAGAAAATTTTAATATTAAAAAAGTTAAATAATATCAAGTTCAATTATATAAATATCTTGGTGACTCTCATAATTATTAAATGATAAATAATTTATCACTAAGTGTTTCAAACGTATCAATATAAGTTTTGATTGAAAGGACCTGTTTTATTATTTAATAAATTATAAATATGATATTTAAAAATTAAATCCTGGCTTATCTAGGTGATTGACACTATGATTCGATAGGTTTTATTGATGGACAAAAAATAAGGAAAAGGACCATTCGTTCACTCATTGGGTAAAAGCCAGTGACACTTCCTTGGATTAAATAAGTGATATATAATTGTAATAATAATTTAACGATAATCTAAAAACTTGTGTTGAATGAATGTGTTGTGCAGTGAAGTAAGAATGAGGGCTGAGTTGTGTTGAATGATATCAGTTTTTGAATAAAGTCATAGGAACTTAAAGATGCATGGATTTTGGGCGCCATCTTTTTTTGATAGCCAATCTAACAAACATTACGTATATTGTTTTGTATGAAATCATTAAATGTAATCATTTGTGTAAGGCCTCCAATTTGTGCATCTTTAAGTTCTTATGACTTTATCATATTATTGTTATTTTTTTAATTTGATGTTTTTAATTAATAATTATTGGTTTAAATAAATTTAATTTTCAATTTCAAAATAAATTTCATTCAATTTGTTTATAAATTATAATAAATTCAAGCAAATTATTCTCTAAATAAATAAAATCTACTTGATAGATTTTTTGAAATCTTTAATATTAAAAACACTTTAAAAAATTTTTGTTATTTTAATTAATTTCATTTCATTTGAGAATCCAATAAAATATTGTTATTTTTATTAAATGTTTATTATTATTTACAAACAATATATTCTGTATTATTTGAATAAAAAAATTATAATTTTATATAATTTGAAAAAAGAAATTGAAATGATTATAAAATTGATTAGTAGAGCAAGGTTAAATATTTGAGACAAAAAATTATAATTAAA
>JAQFZM010003993.1:0-10197 GCA_034695785.1 Galumna obvia
CAATTGAAATAAGCATAAAGTCAATTGAAATAACCGTAAAACGAGGTGAGAAACACTGTAATCACTTTTAATTTTGACATAAAATATATTTTTTGTCACCGTTAAAATTTTTCCTTACTAAATTTTGAGAAATTGGGCTTATCCTTGTTCATTTTAGTGAAAGTTGCTTGAAAATCGATGAATTTATTGAGAAGTTCTCAAGGTTAAAGAATGTTACGATAGTTATGTCAATCACTTTTTATAAACCTTATTTTGATTCAATTTAAGTTTTATATGACTAAAATTATAAAAATATCACTTAAATTTTGAAAATCTATTTAAAGAATTTTTATCAAGAAACATTTAAATTTAGTTTGATATCATATTTAAGGAAAAGGCATTCTCTATAATGAAAATAAAAAATATAATTCATCATTGAAAATATAATTATAATGTTAAATCATCAAAGAAATGAAAATTAACCAAAAATTTATCCTTCCATATTTTTCTAGATTTTAAAGTTGATTTGAATATTTAGTAAGTTATTCATTCAAAATAGTTCGGTTTAAATATACCGTTATTAAGTTAAATAACTAAATAGATTTATAATTATTTTAAAATAGACAAATATTTTTCCAAAATTTTTAATTTTTGCTTTGACATTAAATAAATTACATTAAGCTTGGAGAAAATGTTTTCACACTATATTTTAAGAAAACACCAATATCCTAGATCTTTACTGTAAAAATTGCTTGATATACGGTTTACTCGTTGAAAAGCTATCAAGGTGAAATCAGGTTACGGAATTTATTATAACGACTGTAAAAAAAAGTTTTCATCTTTTTTTGGTTCAATAAATTTTCTTTGGTTCAACTTATTTAAATATTTTATACGATATATTTGATTCCAAAAGTTATTTTACAGTATTATAATTATAATATTAAAAGTTTAACAAAATTATTTTTTATAAAAATGTGTTCACAAGACTACCAAAAGAACAGAATTTAAATTAAGCCGTCATTCTTTACGGCATTCTAATTGAATGATATTGAATAGTACTAATTTCTCGATTCAAATATTTTATGTGTAAGTAATTAATAAATTTAGTGATTTATTTATGTAGAAAACTCATTGCTTAAACATTTTATAGCTAAAACATATTAAATAATCAAGATAAATTTGTTGAGAATAAATAGTTAATTTGTTTTTATTCAATATAGAGAAAAAGTTTAATTAATTTTAAAATATTTGTTGAATTAAAATATTTTTATACAAATATTTTTAAAAATATTTAAACACAATTTTGTATTGCAATCTATAAATAATTATTAAATAAAATTAAAATCTCATGTTTAATGAGAATAAATTTATTTATTTTTATATGCTCATATAATTATGAAATTAATATAGAAATTAAGAAAAATAATTCTTGTACAGTGAGTGAGAGTTAATTTTAAAGAATATGTTCGAAGTTGACAAAAAAAATTTTATTTCAAAATAAATTATAAAAGTGGTTAAAGTAATAAAATGAGGATGATTGTTCAGGATGCTTAGAAAGTTTCAAAATATTTCTTTAAATCTTAATAGTATTTGCATACAAAGTTGTAAAAAATTACCTAGAACCAAATTATCTAGGTTATTATAAATTTTTATAATATAGTTTGATAAAAAAATCATAAATTATAAGAATATTTTTATTTAAATATATTTAAATATAATATAAGAAATCATGACAGGATTTGAAAATCATTAAAATTAAATTTATTCAAGATATTTTCATTAAGTTTAGTTATGGTTAATATGAAAACTTGGTTTTTAGGCTAAATTTGTTCCTTTTTTAATTTATGGTATAAATATCTATAAAATTTTATTAAAATCTCTTTCAAAGGTTATTTAATAAATTTTCCATTTATAAAATAATTTTCTTTTATATTAAATATGGTTTTAGGCATTATTTCCCCCATTTTCTAATGCCCTTGTTATCCAGCAACAAATACTTGTTATAACTGCAATAATATATGCGTAAAATTATTCGAGAATGTCAAGAGCAATTATTAGTTTACTATCTTTTTCTTTATTCTCCCCTCTGTGATGAAAAGTCAGTTACCCCACCCCTTGAAGAAAAAGAGAAAAAATATGCCAAAATTTCAGACAAGTCATCGAAATATAGCCAAATTTAAGAGAATAATAAGTAATAACCTGAATTTTTATATAAAATAACGTTAAAATTATTAAAAATTAATCGAATATTTTGACTACTAATACTGATTATTTTTAAATCTTTATTTATAAATATTTAATTATAAACTGTAAATTAACAAAAATTTTAAAATCATATCTATATAAAACTTCTGAATTTTTTTTTATTTTAGTGCATTGCACATATTTATTTTTTTCTATAATTAATGTAAATTTTTTAATTTCTAATTATTAGAGTTTAATATATCTTATATTTTTTATGGCCTTACATTTTTTGAAAATTAACTCATTAAACTAAGTGGTAAATTAGGTAAATTATTTTGAAAAATTATTTAGATCTCAGAAGTTTTAAAATAATAGCAAATAATATAATAAAATTTTAGAAATTTATAGGGATACTATATTTATATTTTTAGGTGTTTGAAATGATCTTGCTAAAAATTTATAAAAATGGCTATTTATTTTCATTGATTACAATAATAATTAAAATTAGTCTAAAATAGTAAAAATAACATTTTCTATAAAGCTTTTATTGATTTTATTATTATTATATTTTTCCTCCCTCTTGGTTCTTCCTTTTATCCTACCATTTGGTAATGATTTGGCATTAATAATGTCTTATAATTATTAGATTTATATGAAATGTAATTAATTTATTTTAGATTAGCGAAAACAATTGGAATAGTATAATTATTATACTATAATATCAGAAATAATAAGAACATATAAATAAAATTCCCAACTCTAATTTTTTAAAATTTTATAATTTATATACAAATGTTGCTGAATTTTTATTTTATTTAAAAATTAGGGCATATATCATAGTCTAAGAAAACATAAATTTCAGGCCATTATTGAAAATCCTCTTCGAGTTATATTTAAATTTAGAATCTAACTACTTTTGATGGTTTGGGCAAAATTTTCATAACATATCTTTTTGAAATCTAGATTAAAGCTTCTAATACCATTTATTAAAATCTTTTTATATATCAATACAATAGTACTCAATGTGTGCTTTTATGTAATGATACCGAAAGAAAATTTGTTTTTAGATTAATATTTCACATTTGATATTTAATCACAAAAGTAGACAATACTTGTCTTACACAAGATTGGATGATGTTGTACTGGTTTACTAAAAAATACTGACCCTTCCATCACGTCTATGGCAAATCACAATTATCCTTTTAAAGGTCACGTGGACATGGGCTCGTCCACTATAGGACATTCAAAATTATGCTAAATTATTGTCGATCTATTGTATTATATCATAACCTCAGTTCATCTTTATAATTAATCTTTGGAAGTGTTTCCCAGCATATCATTTGTCTGAAGTGTTGCATTTTCTATAGTAATGTCCAAACATTAACTATAGTTATTCTTGACTTAAGTGATCCATAACTCAAGAAATGCTTTTGTCTCAAATTTTAATAATTATCAACAAATGAGTGATAATTGATCTTCGAATCAATCCTTAGTTCATTGTCATGAGTGCGTGCATTCCCAAGCAATACCCGTTTTAAAAACAGTTCTGAATTTTATTTATATGTTCTTATGAAGAAATAGCTATTTTACCATTTTTAATTAGAGCAGTTAAAGTCCATGATATACCCTTATCAATGTGCCCAATATTTCCAAATTCTTCACAATTATCATAAAAAGAACTCTGTTATCATCAATGGGTAAGATTCCAATAATTTTATTATTATGAATTTAATTTCATTTAAAAAATTATTAACAATAATTTTTAAGAAATATAAATAATAGCAATAAATAAATTAAAAGATTATCTATCAATACCCAATTAACTAAAATTTGTATAAAAAGAAGTAATCAATTAACATTTAATGAAAAAATTACAGTTTATTTTATTAAATAAATATTTTATTTCGAAAATATAAAAATATATTTTAAAAATAAGCTGTAATTTTTTAAATAAATATCAAATAAACTAACTGTTTCACCAAATGAGATAATTAGAATATGTTTCCAGTAATTTACTCCTTATTTCCCAAAATTTGTCTTTCCAAGAGGATTTATTTTACTGTAAAATTGTATTAATAAATAGAAAATGAGTCAAATTTTCGGCAAATTTAATAATTTGAGTATATATAAATTAAAGATATAAAAGAAATTTTTAATTTTCACAAATTAAATAAAAGCATTTGTCCGGCCCCTGGAGTTTACGCTTCACCGCTTCACATACCCATTGCATGCAATGCCGAGAAGTCCAATGCATTATAATTTATAACTATTTACTCTACTAACCTCAAGGGGCCGAACAACCAAAGTTCCCTAAATTTCCCGCAATTTATTTTATGATAATATGATAGAAAATAATCATTTATTACTACTGTAAAAATTCCACACTGTTACAGACTGTTATAGATCCATCTAGGAGAGTTAAAAGATTTCTATCTCTCTCTCTCCCATGTATTCTCTATGAGTGTTATGCATACTTTTATATGCTTCACATTTACCAACTTACAGGCGCCGGACAGACGCTTTATTCTGTTATGAGTATCAAAACTAGTCATTGGAATGTTAATGCTTTAAATATTATTTTTATTATCATAAATAATATACTTTTGAAATTATATTTAATCAATAAATAAAATTAGAAAATATGAGAAAGCAACTTTTTACAAGAAATGTTCAAAAGGTATTTTAAAGATTAAAATATTAAGTTTAAAATAGGAACATGGGAAAATTGACATAATAAAGTTAGTAAAATAATTCATTTTTAAATAGTTTTTTCATTTAATTACTGTGAAAATATTTTAAATAAAAATTACTCTATGGTTTTAAATTCTAAAATGAATTAAATAAATATAAACAATGATATTTTAATACATATTTATAGAATTATTCATTTAAAAAGGTTTAAATTGGAACTTACTTTTACTTAAAATTTGCTTTATAGACAGAAATTTTAATATCAATCAATCAATTTCATTAATGTCTTTTATACCCTATTGGTGTCAAGTAAACAGGATCAAGCAATCTTAGCCCTCCACCAATCACAATCCTCAGCAACAGACCGTACCAGATATTATGCAACCTAAACCCGCCTACCAAAATCTTTGATACCAACTTTACAAAATGAATACATATACTACATATTACTCGGTAAATGTAGTGAAAAATATATAATATAATATGAAAATAAAATTTAACTAGATATAAATAAGGCAGTTTTATTGAAGGGTCAAAGCTTTTAGAATTGTTTATCAGAGGAATAAATAGTTAAAATTGAGATATATTTGTAATAATTATTGAGATGCAATTCCAGAGATATTGTATTGATGAAGGTTTAAAATATTTTTATCAAGAAACAAACATTTCCTTGATTATTCTTTAATTAGTTTTATATAAAATTGTTTTATAAAATATATTCATAAATACTTTTCAATACAATTACATAGTAAGTGTAATATACATGTATAATAATTAGGAATAAATTCTTATTTGATATTTAGGGTGTTTTTAACAAATAATCTTAATTTTAAAATATAAATTTTAAAATCTTGTTTTAAAAATTATTTATAAATAATAGACTGCAATTTAATAATTCAAAATAATTTATACTTGCAGCATTTTTTTTAATTTATATTTGAAATTGTAAGCATTCTAAATTTCATTTTTTTCAAAATAGCATTTAAATTTAATGATATTTTGAATTAACTTGCCATATTATTTTCCATGAAATTTTTTTAACACATTCATATAATTATTAAAAAATAACCCAGATGCTTAAACCAAACCATGTTCCTAATAAACCACCAAAATTACATAGCAATGATATAAATATTATTTGAGGTAAACGTGTAACCCAAATTACAAAAGAACTACATTTAATAATATCTATTTTCCTAATTTTGGTAACATTCATAACTGGTTTGTTCAAATTCTTTCCATATGGGAGTAAATAACAATTAACTGGACAAACATTTGCCCAAAACAATCTAATATAATCGAATAAATTAAAAACAAGATTATAAATATTTTAAGGTTTAAAAAATGTATTTTTAAAATCATATTATCAAATCTAACAAGTTTAAAACCATACATATGTGAATTTAAACATTTATTCAATTGATTAGTTTTTTTTGATATGCAAGTTGTAATACAATATAAACTTGTTTTTAAAGTTGCATTTGAATTATCTAATTTTTAAAATCATTGAAGAAACGGTTAGCAAAATTTTTTCCTAGATATAATCTAAATGAATTAGAATAAAAAATTTCCTTAAAATCCAAAATATGGAATATGCCTACCATTATAAATATAATAAAATATTTTTTGTATCTAGTTCAATTTTTCCGAAATATATAGGTGTCTATATCTTAAGTTTGAAATAGGATTAATAAACTATTTTAATATAATTTTAAAGAAGATAAAAAAATAAATTTTCAAGTATTTTTTTATTTTTCTATATTCTTGTTTGTTAAGATTAACGATGCTCATTTTTATAGCTTACATTTGAATCTTACAAAATTTTCAGACATTATTGACTTTCAACTAAAGTTTGAAAACTATTCATTAGGTTCGATATTGACAAGTACACCTTTTCACTAACATGAATAATGTTTGGGTAAATCAATCTGAAAAGACCCCATGATTCAATGAATCAAAAATGCGTATCGCTAGTTTAGATAAATAAAGCGGGCAAATTTCAAAATTCTGAAAATTTCAATTGATCTTGTTCAAATGTTTTTAGCCTATTCAAATAAAACAAGTTTGGTTTAGTGCAATATTAAATATTGTATTTGTATACCAAGTTTAATTAAATAATCTCAACTAAATCCAAAATTATTGACAATTATGTAAGTTTGTATATAAAGAGAAAGTTTAAAAGATTGTTTTAATGTGTATTTTTTAATTGAATCTTACGATATAGGAAATTACATTATAACCCATAATTTTGGATTCAGTTGAGATTATTTAATGAAACTCGTTATACAAATTTTGAAAGGATTACAAAATTCATTAAATTCGGTTAAAAATCTTTAAAATTGTGGCCGTTTGAATATAAAGGTTTTCAGCCAAAAGTCCCATAGGAAAACCCTATAGAAATTCAGATTACTTTGTACCTATGAAATTTTATTATTTTTGAATAAAGTACATTAAGTAGAACAAATTTGTGGCTTGACACATTTTGATCAGAGCAAAGGTAAGGCCGTAAAGCTGTGCTTAAGTTTGTGAAAATAGTATAATATTATATACATTTCCACCAAATTAAATACTCTATATCGTCTAAATATTTTTAACTAGATATTTAAATGATTTTCATTTTATAAAATGGCATAAATGATATTTTAATAAGCTATTTACAGAATTAATATCGGATTAAAACTGTTATTCAATTTTTCCGAAGATCTAAACTTTTTGATCATTTTAATTAAATTTTTGTGTAAATTTTTTGAATAAATATTTTTTATAAATACAATTTAAATTTAATGATATTTTGAATAGCCTTGTCATAGTATTTTCCATGAAATTTTTTTTATCACATTTATATAATCATTGAAAAATAACCCAGATGCTAAAACCAAACCATATTTCTAAAAAACCACCAAAATTAGATACCAATGATATAAATATTATTTGAGGTAAAAGTTTAACCCCAATATCAAAGGAACTACATTGAATAATATCTATTTTCATAATTTTAATATCATTTATACCTCGTTTGTTCGAATGTTTTCCATATGGCGATAAATCACAATTGACTGGACACTCATTTACCCAAAACTCTCTAAAATCATCGTATAAATTAAAATCGAGATTTTAAGTATTTCAAGGTTATAAAATTGTTTTTTGAAAATGAATTATCTAACTTAACAAGTTTAAAACCATAAATATGTGAATTTAGACATTAATTTAATTGATTAGTTTTCTTTGATATGCAAACTGTAATTCAATATAAACTTGTTTATAAATTTGCAATTGAATTATCTAATTTATACAATCATTGAAGAAAGAGTTTGGACAGTTTTTCCAAGATAAAATCTAAATGAATTAGAAAAAAAATTTCCTTAAAATACAAATTATTGAATTTGCTAACCAAAATATTAAAATAAAATATTTTTTGTATCTAGTTCAATTTTTCTGAAATACATAGGTGTCTATATCTCAAGTTTGAAACAAGTTAATTAAACTATTTTAATTTATTTTTAAAGAAGTTAAAAAATAAATTGTCAACTATATTTTTGTTTTTCAATATTCATGTTTGTTTAGATAAATATAGCATGCAAATTTTAAAATTCTGAAAATTCGAAAAGATCTTGTTCAAATGTTTTTAGCCAATTTAATTGAAACAAGATGGGTTTAGTGCAAAATGAAATATTGCATTTGTATACCAAGTTTCATTAAATAATCCCAACTAAATCCAAAATTACAGAATAAAAGGTAATTTTGTATATAATTAGAAAGTTTAAAAAATTGTTCTAATGTGTATTTTTTAATTGAATCTTACTATATAGGAAATTACATTTTATCCCATAATTTTGGATTCAGTTGAAATTATTTAATGAAACTCGTTATACAAATTTTGAAAGGATTACAAAATACATTTCTTTTGAAAATAAATTAAAATAAAGCAAAAAGTTATTATATTGAAACTGTAAATAATTTTCTGAATTTGATGCAATTTAATGAAAAATTATAAAATATTTTACATGGTAATCATTGGACAGTTTTAATACTTTTAGAATATATAAATATAATATTTAAATTTACTTATTAAATAAACAAAAGATGATACAAATAATTTGCACTTCCATAATTTTTCTAAATAATTAAAATTTTATAGAATATAAAAATTTTCGAAAAACTAATTATAAGTCATTTAAGGATTGAAAACGATAAATAGTCCCTATTTTAGTCCCTTTTATTTTCATTCTCAAATACTATTACCAAGTTAATTTTAAAATGAACCCTCTAATATTCACATACATATTGAATAAGTCACTCTTCGTATACGTTGCATCAAGGTCAAAAACCTATTATAAAACAAAGTATTGACACAATCCAAATAAAGGGGCCTTTTGGGGACCTCAAAATATGCACTCTCAAATACTATTACCAAGTTTATTAAAAAAAATCATACCCTTTAATAATCAAAATATAACTAATATTTGACCTTTCCCTATACGTTGTATCATGATCCAACTCTATTATAAAAAGAAACTGACCAATGACTATCAATTATTGTTCATATTTTCAAGCGCACACTTTAAAAGTTTGGAATCTAAGTATTGACCAATGACTATCAATAATGTTTTTAAAAAGTTAACAAATAAATCTAATTATCTTTAGAAAATTATACTTTTTTAAGAATCTTTTCTGTTATACTTTTTACTGGCTTATATTTTCAAGCCCAAATTTTAAAAAAATCCTATTCCAATTAAAGAGGTAAAGAGGTTGAGTGTTAAATAGGAAATAAAAAAATTCGAACATTGATATTGTTTAATATATTTAAAATGTGAAAGGAAATTTGATTTAAAAAGTCTTGTAAATAGAATTGTAATAATTTAAATGTCAAATAATAAAATGTATTATAAACTGTAACTATGTTTCTTAGTTTGATACAATTTAATATTAGATCCTAAATAACTTTATTGGGTTATGTTATATCATTTGTCTTTTAAACGGTGTCTTTAATAGCGGTTACTCTTCTGAATTATATTTTAACCTCATAAATAAATATATCCATTCAATCTCATGGTATCTAATTTACAGCACTTTAATGTTAATTTTCTTAAATTTAATTAAATTATCTCAAATAAAAATTATTAAAAATTTATACATTTATCTTATAATCTTTAATAAATAATTTTTCTATTAATATTTAATTTGATTATATCACAAAACTAATTTTACTTCTCGACAAATTTATTTAATATAATATAGAAAATTGAATTGGATAAATAAAAGACATAAGTAGTGTTCAAATCTAACTAGGACAACTTAACAAGCTATATTTCTTACACTATTTAATGAAATGTAACAAAATTT
>JAQFZM010003994.1:0-10196 GCA_034695785.1 Galumna obvia
AATAATAATAAATATTAATCAATAATAATAAATATTAATCAATAATAATAAATATTAATCAATAATAATAAATATTAGTCAATAATAAATAATTATCAATAAATTAAAAATTATATTCTTTTGTTCTGGATGACGGGCTTTCATCTAGTCTAGATTAAATAAGAAATTAATGTATATTAAACTATTCTTTTCTTAGATCAATGGTCGGCTAATATGTATCCAAGGAAAACAAATCGTCGCCAATTCTCATTACATAGTTATTCCAAAACATTTTGAGCTAAAATTTTAGTGCTAAACATTGAAGCAATGCTTTCCTCAATTTTTAAATGAGCAATAAAAAAATGAGTGCACTCTATTACAGTTCTACATTAGGTTCTATACATGTTTATTTACTTTAGAAAATGATTAAAATAGTAATTTAATTAAATTTTTATTCAATACTCTATTAAAAATCAATAAATTTTTAAGAAATTTACTATAAATATATTTGAACACTAATTCACTTTTCGAAATATTGAAGAAAACATTTATGGAAAATGATCTATGGCAAAAGCTTTATAGATGGCCCTACAATTTGTATGTATGGCAAAATTGCATTTGTATTGATCAAATGCTTCAGGACTCAATTATTATCAAAATTCTAGCCATACCTGGGAAAGAAGACAACATTTTTCAATTGGATGATGCTCCTGGACATTTCGCGTTGATTGTTCGCCACTATTTAAATGAGACTTTCCCTGGGAGATATATCGGCAGAGCTGATGAGCAAGGTGGTCTCAAAAATTGGCCACCCAGATATCCTGACCTCACTATTATGGACTTCTTTGTTTGGGGATATGTTAAGCCCAAACTTCCAGCAGTTATTTCTTAAGATTCCGATCTGAGGCAACTGATTATTGATGCTTTTGAAACCATTACCCCTGATATGTTGCATTATGCACGCATAAAATGGGAACATCGTTTACACTTATGTATCGCAAATAACGGTGGACATTTTGAAAATTTAATTTAATGAATTTTTTGTATTTTTCTCTTTTCTATTAATTTTTTATAAAATTTATAATTATTTTTGATATATTGTTGATTTAAACTTATTTTTGGCCAATTTTTGAATTTATTAAAGAATTGAGTTTCTAACTTACATCATTAGATTCAGTATAATAGGTTTAATCTATTTAAATGTTTTAAAAAATTCTATTTCATAATTTCAAACTTTTACTCTTAAATTTCACCTGAGGGCGATACATTCGGGGCCCCTTTTACCCTACAATATTTCTTTCAACCTAACGGTTAACATTTTATAATACTGTATTATACAGAATTGTATTATACATATTTTTTATGCGACCCATCCCTAAAAATATATTATTTCAATAATTATTTTTTTTAATTAATTATATAATTTACTAAATACCTAAGTAACTTTTAAGTCAAAATATCGATAAATTAATTTTTATATAAAAATTTTTATATAAAAAAAAATATTAATATATCATACATACAAATTTATTCTTGTATCATTAGTTTATTCAGAAAAGGCCGATAGGGAGTATTCCAAAATACACCGTTGAAAAAATGAGCTCAAAGACCCCCAATTCCCTGAAAATATCGAAGCGCCGGCTCAGATTTGTATAAATTTCAGAGAAAAATACCAATATTTTAAAGAAAATGAGTAATTTGGACAATATTTAACGTTATTAATCGCTAAACTTTATTTTCTCATCAATATTAGTGATATTTTACAGCGATTATTACCCAAAAAACCAAATTTTAAATGAAAATTAGACAATATTTTGAGTGAAATATCATGCAAAATTGACAATTATAGCAATTAATAACCTTAAAATAGCCTAAAATAACAATAAAAAGCCAAATAGTGCAAAAATTGATGTTTTTGAGGTTTTTGAAAAATATCCTACCCTAATACCCCTGGGATTTTTCCAGAATACCCCAGGGTCCCACCTAGCAATAGACCTACATCCCCAAACCTAACCCTAGTTCACCCCACCCTTTCCACTAAAATTAATTGGCAAACCCTCCCGACCCTCACGTCTGACCACCTCCCCATTCTCATAGAAATTAAATCCAAACGCCCCCTTAACCCAACTACCCTACGCTCCTACACTAACTTTAAAAAGGCCGACTGGTCTAAATTTACCCAAATTTTAGAATCTTACCTAGCTAAATATTACCCAGATTCCTACCCCTCCATAGAACAAGCAGAAAAATTCCTTAGACATGCTTTCCAAACAGCAAATAATCTAACCATACCCCAAGGTAAGCGCCCCACTACAATCCCGTCTTTTCCTCAGAAATCCTATCCTTGATAAAAGAAAGAGATACCCTCCGCCGTTAACTAGCCAACGCCCCTAACCTCCCATCCCCTTCTGACTCGACTCAGTTTTCCACCCTCAACACTAAAATCACAAACCTTTTAAACCTACAGAAAAAATAAAGATTTCATACATTTGTCTCCAAAATTGACCGAAAAACTTTCCCCTCCCTACTCTGGAATACTCTAAAAGCCATCGATAACAACACCACCCCCTCACGAAATAATCACCCCTGACCCTAACAAACCCCAGCTATCCCTTAAAGCTCAATCCCTTGCCCTAATAAAATATTATTCCTCCATTTCTAAACTACCCCATGACAAATCCACCCGAAACCCCCTTGGTCACATAAGAAAATCCAGACCCACCTCAAACCCTACCCCATTCACCCCTGATAACACCCTAAACTCTATTTAAATCCTCACAAACTCCAAAACCTCCGGCCCTGACAACCTAACCAATACCCATCTGATACACCTAGGTCCCTTAGCAGTTCAAGCTTTAACTTCTCTGGTTACTCCTCCTTATTGAAGGATTAGCTATATAGAATAAATAAATCCCCCTCCAATCTATGCCGGTTTTGCTCTCTTTCCCGATAAACCCCCCTACATATCCTTAAAAGCTGCCTCCCCCTAACCTACCTGAGACACAAACATAGCATAAACCCCCCTTCTCTATGGCGAGCCCCCGAACAAGTGATGGGGTACCTTTCGGACCTAGGACTCAGAGAGTTATTCCATCTCTAGTCCGGGGGTAACAACAACAAAAACAATATCATTAAAATAAAGGAAGCAAGTATATTTAGAATTATTCTGTAAAAGGTAATATTTACATCTCGATCTCTATTCTCTATATAGACTAGGTTTATTTTTGAACATGGTCAATGTTTTTAAACACAGTTGTTAAATTATCTAGTTCAATTTCCTTAGATAATAAATTGTGCAAAATACAATGAAAACCTTTAACCTGTTGATTTTCTATGGAATTTTTCCATTTGGCTATAAAACCTTTATGAATTCCTACTAAACTTCCATCAACATCAGTTGTAATAGAAACTAACTTGTTCAAATCTAGATTTAAATTATTAATACCTTGATGAATTCATCAAATACATCAATTCTATAGGTTTCTTTTTCATCGGTATTATATCTAATAATTCTTCTGTAACATTAAATTTTTATTCCTCTAATGAAAATAGCTAGTTGAGGTATATATGCAATATCAGGTGATTCGTTGAAGAACATTTAATAATTATCAAATGATTTAAAAGCTTCTTTTAATTTATGTTTAATATTATTAGCAAGATCAGTTATTTTATCATTAACTGCATTGACTCAAATTTAGTCTTTCAAATTTATCAAGGTTTTTAGGATGGATTCTCTCTGATTAACAGCAATTAATATACTTTCTTTAATTAATTTTCATAAATTAAAACTTATTTAATTTAGCAATTGTATTTGAAATTGCATAGTTTTCAATTAGACAATCTTTTTTTAAAAATGGTTTATCAAGTATGTTAATAATATTTTTGCGTTCATTTAATTGAATTTAATAAGCAAATTCTATTATTTTTAACTAGTACATAATTATTATGAAATTTATTATAATGATTTTAAGTATATTTGTTCTATATGTTTTAATTTTACTATCTTGGCACAGTAAGCAATATAAATTTTGTTTTTAAACTTGGTTCTTTTCAATTGTAAAATAATTTACTTCCCAATCCTTTTGGAATTTTCTGGTTTCTTCATATTTTCTCCATTGTTTTCTATTTTTGATTGATTGCAAAGACATTTTAGTTTCCAATCCAATTAATCACAATTTATTTAGTAAAAGTTTAAAATAAACATAAAATGAGTCAATAAATCCAATTAATCACAATTTATTTATTAAAAATTTAAATAATCAAAAAATGAGTCAATAATAAAACAATGTTTCCAATGAAAATGAGCGGGAAATTAAAATGTGTTTATTAGTTACTGTTTTAATGAATGGAAATAAGTGCAATTTCTAGTTTTATGGCTTGACACCGGGCGTGACAAATATGGTCAAATTGACTGGTTAAGAATTCCACTTAATCTAACTTAAAACAAATTTTACCGCATCTATTTCAAAAATAAGAGGTTTAAGTGGGGAAAATAAATACCTATTGAATAAGCATAATAAAGCCAATTGTCCAATCACAATAGTAAATTACCGGTTCTCCTTTCTATAATGTTTCTCATAGAATAAAACGCTAACAGTATAAAGCAAAACATACATTCATTTCAAGGTTGCGCAAACTTAATTTAAACCTTATAAAACTCAAAAAACAACCCAATTGATATATTGCCGGGAATAACATTATGATTCGAATATTTATTCAATAAAATATATTCAATGAACACACAATTATGCGTTTAGATTAAGTAAATCCAACTGGAAAATACTTATTCTGTTTTTCATCAGATTGTTAGGGTTGGAATCCTTGCCTTGTCATAAGCAAAATTATTTTAACATAAATTTATTAAAATGTATACATAAATATCATTAAAATAAACAATTTTATCCAAGTCTCATTTTGATATGATTTAAGATATTGACGCTAGAGGGCTTCAAATTTTAAGAAAAAGTTTTAACAAATCAATAATACATATATCGATTCCTACTAAATTCAACTAGCTGATTTCGAATATGAAATTAAAAATTCTTTATGGGTAGTATTTATGGATTTATCGATGAAAATATTGATTTTTATCAAAAATTATTCGACATAGCAAAAATTAAATTTAAATTTATTTGATCTAGTGAATTTTGTCAATCTAATTAACTAATTTAAAAAAAATATAAATGTTGGAAAACCTAGCAAAAGCTTTGAAGGGTGCACTAATCATATGATTGATAAACTTAAACCTAAACCTAAACCTAAACCAGTGTTTAGCGAACTCACACCTTATACTATTTTTAGTTATTTTTAATTAGGTCTTAATATTTAAAGCGAAATTTGTTTTGATTGATAAATGATTTATTTGTTAAATATTTTAAAGAGTTTTTGAATATTGAATATTGAACTTATTGAATAAATTGTTTTATTGAATTAGTTATAAAACAGTTTGCTACCATAGTTTGCGCCTCATAGGGGCCAACTTTTGTTAAATTTTTAAACCCCGAATGATAGAAAGCGCTACAGACCTATTATTTAATATTATTTTAATTATATAATTTTCTAAAGTAAAGTATTATTTTTATCACAAAAAAAATATTTTTAAGATGTTTTTTATAAAAATTCTCTATACTTTTCTATAAAGTTTAACGATAACTCAAAAAATATTATAGATAAAAAATTTTAATTTCTAATTCGTAATCAGCATGCTTAATTTAGCTGGAATCGAACATTAATATTGTAACGATTGAGGCCTGTTCAGGTCTCACGTCACAACTCATTCGACTCAACTCCGAGTCGACCATTACCTGAGTCTACGGTAGAGTTAA
This sequence comes from Galumna obvia, assembly GCA_034695785.1. Taxonomy (NCBI): domain Eukaryota; kingdom Metazoa; phylum Arthropoda; class Arachnida; order Sarcoptiformes; family Galumnidae; genus Galumna; species Galumna obvia. The sequence goes on from JAQFZM010003994.1 coordinate 5,805, forward strand.
GCCGACAACGGCCAAAAAGGCTATTTTGAGTCCGGCTTTAACAAATTTTAAAGTCTAATAAACTATTTGGTCCCGTTGGCAGCTCGAGCGGCAAAGCCACCGACGGGACTTAACCCGAATAACACAAACACTTACTTGAATTCAAAGTATTTTATTGACCAAAACCAAATAGAATTGAAGTACAATTTTAAAGTTAAATTTGAAAACAAACTTTAAGAAAAGTCTTAAGTCTGAATCTTGTCTAAATTTAGTCCAAATCTAATCTAAATTCTACATCAAAAGTCTTCTGCTTTTAAGACAGAAGGAAATACATAGGTACTGAGACGCTTGAGGAAATTAACAAATCAAACACTTCTGTTTTCTTTTTGATTAACGAAAACCCAATAATATTTCCCTTAGTAACTATACTCAGCCAATTCAAATCAAGGTCTATGTCACACCACAAAGTAACGGTAATACAGGAAACATACCCTCCCTCTTAATAGAATTGTTGGATAAATATTCAAGGATATAATGAATAGGAAAACAGGAAATGTACTGTAATTTAGTTTAATACAATGAAATTCTAATTACTATTAATAATTAACTTTAGGTTAATTAATATTGAGAGATTCTGTTAATTCTGCAATTAAAAGTTCAATGTAATAGTTATTAAATCTAGATTAACTAGCTTTTAGAATTTCAAATAACCAGTTCATGTTCAAAACTGTCCAAGACTGTCATGAACACAATTAGTCAATTTAATAATTTAGTCAACCTTTAGTCAATTAACAGTTGCTAAAACGATTTAGTTATATCCTAAGTCTATTTATCCCTATTTGGTCAAACATTACTAATTTAGTCTTTTCTTAGTCAATTAATCGCTGCTAATCAATAATTAATAATTTAGTCATTTCCTAAGTCTATTAAGATATGTCAAGTCAATGCAATATTAATTTAGTCAAACTCAAGTCAACTAATTGCTGCTAATCTATAAATTAATAATTTAGTCATTTCTAAGTCAAATAGTTATTTATAGAGTAATTTAGTCATTTTTAAGTAAACTAATTATTGTTAATCAATACAATAATAATTTAGTCATTTCTAGGTCATTTAAGCTGTGCTATTTCAATGCTATATTTATTTAGTCAAATCTAAGTCATTTATGCGTTGCAAAGTCAATGCAATAACTATTAATCATTTAGTCAATTATCAATTATTAATAAATAACTAATTAAAAATTAAATAAAATTAGATAAGTCTAAGTCATAGTTCTAGTCAAATAATGAAGCCCTTACTGGTCAGTTATTTGTTGTATTAAAGAAGAGACTGTGATATAAGTTGTAATAACTCAGGCGGAACGGACTGTGAGATTTGGTTGTGATAATTCAAGCGGAACGGATTGTGATATTTAGTTGTGATAGCTCAGGTGGACTGTGATATATTGGTTGGGATCGTCGAAGCAAATCAGGCGGAACGGACTGTGATATCAGTGGGTTTTAATCAAATTCAAACAAACTGTGATAAGTAGTCTAAGTTATTATTTATTAGTTAAAATTATTTATTAATCAACTCACCAAAACGTAGTCAGATCTAGTCAGGTTTAATTTTTAATCAACGAAATTAGTCAAATAATCTCCTTATTATTAGTCGTCATTAGTCAAAAAAATAGTCACAACTCATAGTCATCAAATCACTTACCAAAGCTAAGTCAATATTTTAGTCAAAATTTTAATTCTAAGTCAAACTCTAAGTCACTTCAACGAATCTAAGTCAATGAATCGAGACAATTATATCGGTAATTAACTTAATCTGATCAACTCACGGGTAAATTTTGGTCACACAATACAACACTTTAGTCAATATTTAGTCAAACAATTTTTAGTCAAACAAATAGTTTAGCCAAATTTTATTTTCACTTCAAATCTAAGTCAACTCAACATAAGTCCAAACAATTGTGATATTTTCTAAGTCATTGTTATGTCGTCTAGTCATAGTCTAAGTCATGGGGATATCACTCTAAGGTGTATTTCCTTAATTCAGTGCCTTTAGCACCTTATTTTGGACTAACGACACTTTAAATACATTTCTGTGATATGCGCGGCAGTCAACCATGACTGTCGCGCACCGGTGATAGTGTCAGCAGTCATCCGTTGCATTATTGGACGGATGACTGCTTAAGTCTTACCGTTGGGTCTCACTCTTTGAGACCCAAAGTTTCATTGAAATATTATAATATATATTTTTTATTTGTTACCTTTTTCCTTAAAAATTGAAGCCCTCTAGCGTCTTTATCTTAAATCATATCAAAATGAAACTTGGATAAAATTGTTTAGTCATTCATGCATAGTGTTAAACAGTTTTTAGATGCTATATTGCGTTCTTACAAACATTACGTATATTATTTTACATGAAATCATTTAATGTAATCATTTGTGTAATTACTAAAAACCGTCTAACACTATGTGTGAATGACTTTATATTAATGATTATTAAGTATTAATTTTTATAATTTTATGTTTCAATAATTTTCCTTATGACAAGGCAGGGATTCAAACCCTAACAATATAATAAAAAACATACCAGGATTTTCCAGTTGGATTTACTTAGTTTAGATTATTATTATTATTTTAATTAATCTAATTTAATAAAATTTTTACAAAACAAAAAATATTCATTTATATTTTGAGGGTTGTTTTGTTATGCGTCACACACTTGTCATGTGATCTTTTTTCATGTGTGATAATAATACATGTAATATAATGTACATAAATTAAAAATATAAAAGAATTTAATCATTCCATGAAACTATCATTATATATCATTAATTTATTTATTAATGAAACTTGATCATTTTGGGGAAAATATTTAAGGTGAAATATTATTCTTTTTATACATAAGTTTCAAATAAATTTCTGGTATATATTAGATAATCAAATATGAAATGTTTAGTAATAATACTTTCTATTTATTCTCCTTTAGTTCACTTTTATGTAAAGACTTTTTAATTATTGTATAAAATGTTTTTGATTATAGAGATAATTATATTAACTGTTATTTTTGGTAAGTACTTAACTCTAATTAAATTATATCTAAACTATAAATCCATTGAATGTTAGGTAATTCAGTGGACGACTGCAGTGAAGTCATTGGAAATTACAATTCTTTGAAAAGTTGTGGTATTTCTCGTCTCTCATCTCAAACAACAAATTGTTTTAAATGGCATAAAGTTTTTCATTTGAATTTAAAAGACGCGAGAAATTCCGTATTGGGTGAATCACCATGGTCTGTTTTCTTGATCTCTATAGCTTATCGGAACATTTCAACGTAAGTACAATTTTCCCTAGGTACCATAGAAAAATAACTTAATATCACTAAACATCACGTGTTGTGAAACAAGATCTTTGATTAAAATTATTGAAATTTTATCTAAATTTAAAAATAGTTAATTTAAAAAAATTATCTTGTATAAAATTACCATGATCCTATAAAGCAGGCGTTCACTTTTAGCGCATAAGAAATAAAATATTTTATTATAATGACTGTATGAATAAATTATTTTTTTCATTAAGCTTAGAATTATCTGCGTCAAAAAACTTACGTAAACAGCTGCATGTGTGTTTTACTCATACCTAAACAATTCTTTCAAAATTATTTAAATTAGTTTTTATAACAATTATTTTAAGTCAATTATAAATGAACTTTTAATGACCAGAAATTTTTTTTCTAAAAAATACAATTATCACAATCAGTATTTCTATGGTCCTAATTAGATGCCACAGTCGGTTAACCGATTTCGGGTAAAACCTAAAAAACCCGAAACAGATTCGGGATTTTTCGGTTTCGGATTTTGTTTTGAACCTTCGGGCCGGTTCGGGTTATTGAGAAGTGTTATTCGGGTCGGCGGGTTTTTTCCGTTTTTTGTATTTTATTGAAATGTATAAACACTGTAAAGTTTTTGTGAAAAATATAATTGAAAATTACTTATTATTGATATTTGAAGGTTAGGTTTAAGAATTAGAGAGGTTTTTTATATTAATTAAAGAATGTTTAAATAAAATCCAATTATTTTAACTTATTAATTGATTATCAAGTACACTTTATTTCAAATAACATTATTAGCGATCTATATATAATATAAAATTTTTATTTATTATTTAATGTTAAATATTCAAGAATCAGACAAATGGGAATCAGATATACAGTCGAAGACATAACTATGTAAGGTCACTTAAACCTCGATAAATCTTGAATGGATCAATGGATTTTTAAGCGGTTTTTAATAAAATGATCCTGAATAGTTGGAATTTTTGAAAAAATAATAATATTCAATTTGTATCTAGTTAAAAATATTATAATTGATGATAAACGAAAAATTGATATTTTAATGAATATTTGGATGAATATTTTTTT
>JAQFZM010003995.1:0-10195 GCA_034695785.1 Galumna obvia
TACTCACTCTTAATACTTATTGTGTAACTCTGATCTAACTACTGTTCAGCGGCACGTTAAATGCCACCATCAGTAGTTAGATCAACTGACATTTTAGTAAATTACAAAGTTTTTTCAAAATTAATCAAATTGTTTAATGAAATTGATTATAAAAGTACTTCTCAAAATACAGGTATTGAGTTTATCTTTTGATAATTATAAGAGATATAAAATAATTACGTTATATTAGAAAACATTACGTAAAGATGAGTATTAAGTTGTTTATGATTACTTAAGTATTAGATTTAAATGATTATAATAATTGATTGGTTAACATATCAGATGAAAATATTGTTTTGGATCTGCATTTGAGTCAACTCAACGTCAGGGAAGTTGTGAATACACAAGAAATAAATGTCTTCCCTTTGACCCTCTTTTGTTTTCAACTCATTACATCTTTGAAGTTGACTCTTTTTACATTTGAGACACAATTCTGGAGGGTGCATTAGATTCTTCGACATTATTTGTCCAGTTGTGAGGACAATAAAGATTGTATTACTAATAAAAATCATATTACTGATGGATTTATACTGGAAAATGTGATATAACTGCTGATATCTAGTCATATCATAGATATGGATACCATCAGTAAGAACTATAAGTAATCCATTCTGGGCTATAAAATCAACGATAAACCTATCTGTTGATACTACACGTCGGGTATTGTATTCACTAATTGTTCTGGATTTTAACTCTTTCAGGTAGATCTCATTACTTTGTCTACTAAGGTCGAAGGATCTAAAGACATACATTTTATTTCGATACAACTTTACATTAATTCGAGTGGGTTTCTGTTCTAAGAACCGAAACACACTCCATTTCTTAAGTTCTTGTATCTCTCCAGTTGTCTCATATCTGAGAATCTCTATTATGTAAGCATAATTGTCTTTAATTATTAAGGCTAACTTTGTATTTGCCTGTTCTGGTCTTTGGGATTGGATTTCAAATAAATAATCGATTTTCTGATCTTGAAATCCGAGTACAAATTTCTCATTAAATCTTGACATAAGTATCTGTGTTTGATTTGTGGTAATGACCCTGATGGCTTTACCTCTATTGTCTACTATTAGCCTGGGTTCTGTTAACAGATCCCCTAAATAATCGAAAGACAATGTAGCCAACTTATATAAGTCGAGACTCTCAGGTTTACAAATGAAAGTGTGTCTGTTTACAATAAAATAAAAATGGGGACCGACCGCTCTAACGTCCGTGAATACAATCGGACCGAGATTTCTGAAATTCTTTCGCTCAATTAATTGAAGAGGAGAGCAACTATATAAGAGTGCCTCCCCCTGTGTTGTAATTAAGGCAATACGTCCAGAGTTATATGCGATACCGGTGATATGTTTCGCATTGGCCTCGGGATTTACGCAACTTTCTCTCATATCGGGTTCGTATGTGTTGTCTCCCCTCAGATAATATAATTTACGATAGCCGTCTGGGATTCCCGTTTCAGGCAAATCGCTGATATGAGTGGGGAACTCATCTAAAGCCGCGTTGACTTCGTCAATATTATTATAACTCCCCTGTCGAAGGGTTTGACGTAAAATCGACATATTTGACTATTAAGTATAAAACAAATTTTATAGAATTTCATTAATTGAATATTAATTGGAAATATTGAATATGAAGAAAGGAATATGAGTAATGAAATTGAATCATAATTGTAGGAATTAATAAAGACTTGAGGTAAGAAAGAAAATTTGTAGAGTTTTAGAGATATATCTTTAGGTTGGAATATCGAACTCAACCAAACGTTGCAAATGGGAAAAAGCAACAGTGGCCAAATAATGAGCACAAATTACTTTAAATCCCTCTCGCCCCGGTTCTATCAAATAGTGATAATTTGAATGAATGCATTCAATGCACATCTGTTTCTTGTTAGGTCTTAGCGGTTTACTAATTATCGAAGCCCTGTCTTCTTTTACTCCCAACAGAAGTTGATTATTACACAATTGCATTTGTGTAAAAATAAAGTCAGTCGGGTCAGGACTTGGTAGTGGTGATAAGTGAAATATTTTCTTTAGATCGGTAACCTTAAATATTTCAATGTGATTGTCAACATTTCTTATCAGTATTTTGTTAGATTGAACCTCAAAGAATTTAATCGGTTCTTTGACTAATATTTGCGATTTCTCTTCAGATATAAATTGGTCGATATGCAGGACATGATTTAATGCATGTCTTTCTGAATATCGAGTAGTATAATAAACCTTTTCCCGATATACTTTCATCTCAATGATTCCCTCATCATCTTCTCCCACTTGCATTCGGCTTATCACTTCGACTGAATGAGTTGGCGGATATATAGCAAGTATCGCTACCGTACGTCCACTTTGTGCTATTGCACAATTATTAAGGAGAAAGGAAGTTCCGATTTCTCTAACTTCAAGTCTTTGGAACAACTGTAATGTTCCAATAGACGGAATATTTTCATCTCTAGATAACATCTCTTTTATTGTTTTATCAGCACCTACGCTATTGACAAGTGTGAGTCTTTGATTTAAAGAATAGAAATAGCCGTCGTTATCAACAATAAATGCATAATCAGGACTATAAAGAAACCCGGCAAGCGGTGCCTTTAACTCAAACTGATATTTCTGTGAGCGTAACGTATATTGAGACGTGACTATTAATTTAGACCCCTTAGAGAAACAGAAATATTTTCCCAAATTATCTATTCGACTAATAGTTTGGCCAAACAATTCATGAGGTGAATTGATGCCACCTTCTAACTTCTCGAGACCTAGAATATGATTTATTCCGTTATCATAGCTAACAGCTATGGTCTCGTTACTACAGCACAAAGCTGTGATTATGTTTCCCAATTCTATGTCATAAGAGATGTCGTATTGTGGAGTCTTATAAATGTTCGCCATTTCATAATTGACTGCTTTAATTGATCGATATCTAGCAATTGAGTTGGTATAGGGAAGCCCCTGAAGGAATGGTTTTTGTAGAGTGATCTGAGTAGTACTAATCGAACTTAACATTCCAACTCCTTTAGGAGATTCAGATTTAATCTTTTTAGTCAACGGCTCCTATCATATAAAATGGAATAATAAGAATGAGATTTAGTGTATTCGAATAGTTTTATTGATTATATGAGAGAATTACATCTCTTAGAATAATTTGTTACAGTAATTAATTTTATTCAGGTCATCAACGCAGAGTCCTCCGGTTTTGTCTGCCAGATATAAGTATTGGTTGACAATTAACACTGAAGAGATTTCGGCACTATATTGGAACTCTCTTAACCAACTAACAGTAGCCTCATCATAGATAGCTATGGTATTGCCTGTCTTTAAGAGAACGATTTTATTGTTCTTTACGTAATATTTTCTGATACAATTCTCCCCGAAGTGAAGAATTGGTTTATCTGAGTTAGAGCGAAACCCAGACCCGACATTGATGACCTTTCTAAAGAGCTTATTTGGAAACATTTCCAATTCAGGAATGTTTTCCTGTAAGGCGAAGTATAACTTATTCTTATACATTTGGGCGTTAACAATTACTTTGTTATGGAAAAAGCCCTGGTTTGACAACAGAAGGAATTGCTTAAAGCAATACAATAGAGGCTTGCGGTTCTCGTTTATTGCAAATATTCTGCAAGTGTTGCCCTGAATTGTCAATACATAATCTTTTTCTAAACCGAACTTATCGATTCCTTTGAAATGGATCACATAATCTATGATGTCTGCCTCTCGTAAGTTATCTTTGACATAGATTGACCCCAAATAAGTTGGACTTAGAAATTCTGGCACTCGTATTATTGTTCCATTACTTAGTGCTACATAATCTCGTGGACCTGTAAAGTATCCGACTATCATTTCCCCTTCTATTTTGACTTGATTTCTAAGATTATCGAAGTCAGTGGCCACTATTCCGTCAAGGGTTATAAAAAAGAACCGCATGCCTACACAATAAATGTCAGTAATGTTATTACTGGCTCCCTCTTTATTAAACAGCCTTCCTCTCATATAAGGGTTAATAGATTCGCATTTAAAGAGCAAGGCGTGCCCATTAGTCGTTCCGACAGCGATACGGCCGTAAATGTATCCCATTGCGGTTATGATTTGAGTGTATTGATTATATCCCCGTGCAATTACCATATCAGTGACGTTGTCCTGGACAAGTTCAAACGATGGACTTGCGCTCGCATTTCCCCCCTGATTTGCGGTAATGGGTCGAGCGTTCGCAGAATTTGAAGTGGACGGGCCTGCTATGAATTCCATCTAATATAAAATCATTGTTTTAATAATTAATTTTTATAAGTTCCTGAGTTATATGTTTGAAGAAGAAATTTAGGCGAAGCTTAGTAATTCATTAGTTTTTCAACGAACAACAGTACAGCACGCGCGCGAGCAAATTACAAATTTCGGTTTTAAGGGAAATAAAAATTTTCTATTTATTGAAGTTTTAGAAGTACAATAATTCCTCAGCTTTGTAGCTGTTCAGCGGCACGTTAAATGCCACCATCAGCTACTCAGCCCTACAGTTTAGACGAATTTGTTTGCATTATTAAAGTTTTAGAAGTACAATAATTCTTAGCTTTGTAGCTGTTCAGCGGCACGGTAAATGCCACCATCAGCTACTCAGCCCTACAGTTTAGACGAATTTGTTTGCAAATTTATTCAAACAATAATTATTTTCTCTTTGTTTCAGAGACCACATCTCGTTAGGTAACGAGTGTTTACAAATTAAATTGACATTACTTATGTCCTCTGCCTGGTTTTCGATATAACAATCGTTACAAATTTGTGGCATTGGATACAAGGGTTTGGATACAATTTGCCCTCTCATTCCCATAATCAGGCTATTATTGATAAATTCTATTGCTACGACTTCGAACGGAAGAATGAGATTATAGAGTAATCTATGAGTCCCTAATTCAAAGATAACTATATTGGGTTGGTCAGTTAGAACTATTATGAAACGATTCTTAACATATAATCCCTTAATTGTTTTATCTTTTAATTCAACAGCTAAATTACTAACTCTAGGCTCTTCCCCTTTACTTATTGCCTGATAGTAAACTTTATCTGATCTAAGATCTTTACCTGGTTCTTGGTAAAAATAAATAAGATTCCGGAAAACTTGTAAATGAAGTCTGAGTTCAGGTTCATTCATCAAAAGGAATCGGGCCCAAACTTTTAATCCTCTAAGTCTTAGAGTAGGTGTTAAATATTTAACATCTATGATAGTACAGCAGTTCCCACTTTGAACTAACCAAAGATGGGGATCTGCCTGTACTTCAATATGTTCGGTCTTTAATTCGTGGACACTATCAATTTTCCCTAAATTAAATATTTCAGGTCTTTTAGTTATTTCCTCCCCTAATGTTGGGTTTGGGGCTCTAATTATGGTTCCCTTATTATCAAAAATAAAGTCTATTTTTCCTGAACTAACCCCTATTACTTTTGACTCACACCTGTACAGTTCAAATAGTTCTAAATCTTTACATTCAGTAGCTATGACTAAATTATTGGCACAAAAGAAAAACCGGTTCTTAACACTTTCTATTCGATGAATATATGACTCAGGCCTATCCGGGATAAATAGGAATCGGCCGGCTAACACATCCAATGTCTTTGGTTCATACAGTTGAGCGAAACCATTGGAATATCCTACAGCCAAAGCAGATGAACTGTAGGTCATTGCACTGACAATATAAGGTGTTTTCTCTTCAGTGAAGTGAATTGACATCTCAGGTAAAGGTTTATTCCCATACATGTTGTCATTAAATTCTCGGAAAATGCTATCAAATTTCCTTCCAGCCTGTGGTGTAGTGGGTATGTTTTGAAGAATTCTTTTATGGTTGGATTGTTTGCCTTTAATTAGGGGTTTTCTACTTTCTGGACGGGTCGGTCTCTCCATCTAATGAATACACAATTGTTTTAAATTTTTACATGAACACTTAAATTTTAATTACTAATTAAAACGTGTTTTAGTACATTAATTATGTTTAAGACAGAGTACATGAAATATTTTGTAAGGTTATATAAGAATAGCATAATCGATAAAATAATAAATGAGAACAAACAGCTTCGAAGTCTCAATCAATTTAACTCGGCTTTGGTGGTAAATAGTGTTTACACATATTCCACCCAAGCCCTCTTAAGAACAAATGTCGACAATGATAACAGCAGGTACTGTTATCCAAACTGGGAAGCATTCGTGTGATCAAATGGCCTTCTTTTGTAGCTATTAATAAGGTCTGCTTATAAATAGCTGAGGACCTAATAGAATAGGCCACGTCGATGTCATACAGTCTTCTGGTGGAGCAACAACTGAAGATTTCTAAATGCATTTTATATGTACTGGCTATCAAATAATCGCCCGATACATCGAGGCCAGTCACCTCGCCTTGATGTATCTCCAATAGGTTATCCTCTTCTGAGAAGCCAATTGAATTTAATGTATTGTAATAAATTATTTCATTTGATCGACTATTTGGTCCTTTGATAGAGGCGTAGAAATAATACGAGCCTCCACACACGACCTTTACTTTACCGAACGAAGTTACAGTTATTAACCGCCTACGATACCAGACTTGGACTCCAGTTGTTTCATAAGCATGAAAATCAACTATAATTAATCCATGTTTGCCATTTAAAAGGTAGATCTCAACACCTGGGCTCGTCGTTTCGAGTTTGATTATCTGATTTAATTTTCCGAATTCGTCTTTGACTTTAAGCTTGTGGTCCCGATGTATACCATATGTTCGTTCTCTCAAAGTGGCCATCTCTTCGGTATGTTCTACAATATAGGCACGCCCCTTCTTGTCCAAAACCATTAGCTCTTCTCTCAGCAGATGTCCAGTTATTCTTAATTTAACATGGAACCGATATTGATAATTATATTCCAAATAATTATATTCGGTAACCATGTGATTGCAAATGACCACAAACTTATTTACGCCGGTTTCTATGATATTTGCAACTTCATTACTAAAACTGGGTTCGGCTGGCGGCTCGTATTCGGGATGTGGTAGTAATGTAAGAGCGTTAAGTATACGAAAATAGCCTTTTCGAAACCCAATATACAGATGTTTCACATCAGGACTTGTCCCCATAAACGACACGTGTTTGGTTTTCGGAGCGTTTGGGTGTGTGAGACTCTCAACAAAACTAATAGTGGACCAAGGATCTTCAGGCCCGCGAAGAGTGCTTTGGTTAATTGGTCGGAAAATATTCGTCAGATTTCGATATGGTCTTCCTCTACTTTCCCTTAATTTTGACTCACTACGAATGACCACTTCTTGGCCAATTGATTGAGAATTCGATTCTGTTTGAGTCGCCATGTTTGTTAAACTAAAGTTAGTATGAAATGAAAATTAATGTTTAATGACTAGCGTTTACTCATCTAATGCCGGAGTAAAGTGCACACACCGTTTGCTTACTTTACTTAATTGATACACAAATTTATTTTGACACCGAAAACAGACACTGACTCCCTCGGCATACAATTCGTGGACAATTACACTACCTTTGGCTGTACCCAAAGCTATACTATTTCCTATAAGTAAAGCTTGTGTTATATCACTATCATACATGATGTGATATCTTTTGATTAATGAAAATGGATCGAATATTTCAAGTACATTAGTTTGGGAGATAGTGATTAGCGACCTCACAGTTATAGTCATGTGTTTCAATACACCCCCTGTGGTCACAATTGATTTAACCCGGCCATTGTTTACAAAATCTATGAAATAGTAGACATAAATTTGAGAATAAGGAGTTATAATTACTTTCCCTTGAATAAAATAAAAGAATTTCTCCTCAAAACTCTGGACATGAATGATGTCCTCAGGATTGGTGGTCAACAAATCCTTTCGCCATAGTTTTAATTTATAATTCTTTTCAACTTCTATAACTACTATGGCTACACAACATTGGTTTAATACAAGCAAAGGTCTTGTATTTAAGCTATTCGTTAAATCAAAATTTCTCAGTTCTTCAATTGAGTCATAGCGATCTAATTTAGACCCAATTAAAGGAATCAAAATATTACCGAACTCGGGATCATTATTAACGTATTGAAATATTCTTCCCGTATCATCGACTAATAATATAGGTCTCATATGAAAAAGTAATGCCTTAAATTTAGTAGAATGGGAACAGCGATAATATTCTCTATGGTTAGCATAATTATATTCCACAAATTCTGTGTCACACACTACCGAAAAGTGGTCAGGCCTGATACCGGTTACAATTACTTCAACTGAATAGCCTATCTTTACATTATATTGCCTCGAAGAAGACATACTATTCATTTCGAACAACTGTATTTGCCCGTTACTCAATCCTATAAACAAATAATTTTCGTGTACAGCCATAGCTGTTACACGACTCACGCTTTCGGACCGGATTACAGTATGACCTGCTTTAGGAGTGCAACTAGCCCAATCGATTGGAGGGGGTTTAAACAACTGTAAAGTGCTCAAGTGCTTAGTTAAAGGTAATCTGGACATCCAGGTGCCTAACAGTCTCTCTTTAACCCGTTGATGCCAGTCATTATAATTGAATATTGCATCACAACTGGTGGACATTGACTGTTGTTGCATGTTTGTTGGACTTTGTATAGGACTTATCTCAACTGAACTTTGCACTGAATCACTGAATTCCCTTTTCTTTGGTTCACTCGACGCTTTCATTGGCTGTACTACAGGTTTCTGGCTTTTTGGTGGTTTAATTCTGGACTGCATCGAGAAATCCCTAACTTTTCTGGCTTTTAATTTCTTTTTGTTGGCTGAATCCATTCTCTAATTTTTAAAGTATACCCCTATTTACACACATATTAAACTATTTTATACTAATTTGGGATCAGTTCTTTTCCTCCCATCACCATTATTTTGTTACACACTCTTTAATTTCAATTAATTTTATAAATGATAGACAATTAGTTTAATTCAAATCCTTTATTGTAATTAATTCAGAAACAAGAAATTATTTAAAGAATAATTTCACTGAAAGATTCTTAAGTTCCTGTTGTGTGAGTTTAACGTTCGGGTCTCGATTCTGTAGTCTCTGCTCCATTGAGTAATAGCGACCTGCAAATCTCATAGCCTGCCTCTGCAGCTCTTTCCTGACTTCGACGCCCCCCTCTGACAGACCATTTCTCTCGCTTTCTCGACCTCCCTTAGACTCACTTGCAGCCCGTTTGACCAGTTTCAAGTGGCTTGATACCAGTCGCTTTGTCTTATTTCGAAGTTTCAATAAATTCCTTCTAAGTATCGGCACATCAGTCCCTTGTTGTCGTCTTATCTTTAAATTCACTTTATATCTCTGGTTTTTCTTCTTTCTTTGTTCAGCTGATACTTTTCCTCTTCGGTTCTTCTTCTTTTTCTTATGGTCGGTGGAAGACTGACTCGTTTCTGGTTTCTTTTCTTTGTCCACTGGAGAAGATTTAGGTTTGACTGTTTGACCACTTTTTGCTGTTTGAGTGTAACCGGATTGTTTTGGTATTTGAGGTATGATCTCAGAGGACTTTTCCACAGCTTTAACTTTGATTTTAGGACTACCTTTAAGGGAAATGCTTCCAATAGTTGTGTCGTTGGAATTACAAATTAAGGCTATTGAGCCTGGATTAACCGGATTAGGATTAGATGGACTGAATGCCTCTAATGTTTGTTCAGATAAGGTTTCAACGATAGCCTGAGCTGTGGCGGTCAAGCTTTCGTCTAAGGTTAATGAAGACATCGAGTCTTCCATCTCCATGGTGGGCAGAGAGTCTAGAATTGAGTCATCAGTTCCACCTTTTGATATCTCCCAAAGTTCTTCTTCGAACTGTTTGCATTGTTCACTTAGGTCTTCAGAAAGCATTTCATGATCTTCCGAGAGAGGAGTCATACCCAATTCTAACAATAACTCATTAAAGTTATCCATTCCCTAATAAAATTGAGTTAATTAGATACAAGTCGCTTACACTCAAAGTCTTAGACTACAATCTAAACCCAATTCTAAGTTCTGAAATTCAGAGAGTGTGTAACAAAACTGAGGTAGGTTTTAGGTCAAATGTATAGACTAACAATTTTGGGGTTAGGATCATTTTGATACAAATTTAGCCATTGTTTAAACAATGGCTTTGTACCTGGAGAAAGCCGGGAAAGCTTTACCAATTACTGGCTTATGGCACTTGACAAGCCTTTTAG
>JAQFZM010003996.1:0-10194 GCA_034695785.1 Galumna obvia
TGGAATTTAATTTTTATATATAGAAAATTAAATTATTCCACTTTAAAATTTATTTTATTATCTATAATAAACCTAATATGATATTTGTATATATTTGTTCAGTTAAGATTACCCGATAAATTAATCCTAAATATTAAAACTTTTGCTAATTTATTAAAATTCATATAATATAATAACTTTTATTAATATCCAAAATTCTTGGAAAAATTTAGATTATATTCTTATTTTAAATTTTTATTTATAAAAGTTTTAAATTATTCTTGAATTAACATATTTAGTTCATTATTTATTATTGTTATCATTGGTTTCAATGAAAATGATCTTTGCAAATATTATTAACTTTGTTTGAATAAGTGAATCGTTTTTAGCAAAAAAAGTTATCTCAATTATATTCTTTAGCATTAAAAGTCCAACAAAAACACAAAACCTGTCATTTTGCACTAAAGGTTTATTTAAATGAATATAAATAAATTTTATTATTAATTTATTTTAATCATCAACAATTTTATTATGAATAATGTAATTGATCTTGGTATTTTTAAATAAATTGCATTTTTTATTCAAATTTCATTTAGCAAATCTTATTTTTAATATTAAGATATTTTGTACCTTTTTTTATACGTTGCTCTGAATACGATAACTCTTTTTTGCAAAAGATTCAATTACAAAGTCAAAATTATTCATAATAAAGAATATGATTTATTATTTTATTTTTAATTCAGTCATACAATCGTGTTCAAATCTAACTATTACAACTAAACAAGCTATATTTCTTAAACAACTTTAATAAATTCTAAGAAAATTTAAATGCATATACATTTATTATCCAATTCATAAAAATAAGTTTCGAATTTTATAATTTATAATTTAATTTATAATTTTATAATTTTATAATATATTAAGGATCTCAAAAAATATTGAAATTTATTTATAATTCAATAGTTATTCTTGTTTGAAAATTGTGTAAAGGTTTAAAGTTATATTTTGAAATTAATTGATTTTTGTAAGTTAAGAAACAATTCAGTGTTAAATTCACAAATCACCCTATCATTCTTAAGCCGTTAAAGATTTTTTAAAAATTTCAAAACGTTGTTGTACACAATTAAAATTTGAAAAATTTGCTTTCTGAAATTTTTAATTGAACAAGCTAAATTAATGTTATTTCTTTAAAAGTGCAATTTTGTATTCTTCACTAAAAATTCAAACAAGCAAAGATAATACAAGATAAATCAATAATGTAAAATGTATATTGATTTAATTGTTTAAGACTTTTATAAAAATCTGATTTATTTCTTTATTTTTATAATTTTTATATTCAAATAGCTGCAGATCTCTCATTTCTAAACCGATTTAAGTGATCTTGCTTGCAAATTAATATATAATTCTTCCTTTATCAAATTCGTTATTTTATTCAAAAAATCAACATTGTTCATTTTTAATTAGGTTTGGAAACATGGTGTTGCATATATCACAATGAACTATATTATAACCAACCCTAGTAAATTCCTTACTTTATTTTTATATACCTTACATATAGCGATTTAATATTCAATTTACAGATTTGAAATCAGATAAGGTGTTTTAATATAACAAAAAGTTATCAAGTTCAAAATTTTACCATTTAGTCAATATTAAATTTAAATTTAAATAATTTTTCCTATTTAAAAATACATTTTACCGAATTGATTATTCTTGTATTATATTTGCTTGTTTGAATTTTTTGTAAAATATTCAAAATGGCACTTTTTGAATTATTATATTAATTTAGCTTGTTAAATTAAAAATTTCATAAAATGATTTATTCTAATTTCGATTGTGTACAAGTACCTTTTGAAATTTTTAAAAAATCTTAAACAGTTTACGAATGATAGGGTGATTTGTAAATTTTTCAGTGATTTTTTGCTTAACTTACAAAAATCAATGAATTTCAAAAAATAACATGGTGACTTTCAAACTTTCACACAATTTTCAAACCAGAATAACTAATGAATTATTGATAAAAATTTGAATTTGAAATTCCAACTCTAACCATGGTAAATCTGTATGCGAAAAACAGAATAGATTCTGGGATGTTATGGAGTTGACTGTATATTAAAAGTTTTATTGAAACTTATTCTAAAAGTCTTTACTTTTGTGAAGTTGTATTTCATATCTACTTGTTACGTGTTATCTACTTGTTTAAATATGAAGAAATATTCACAAATGAAAAGTTTAATTTCATATTTAAGTGATTTTATGAGAATTAGAATTAAATTAAATAATGTAAAAAAATCTCTAAAAAACAAAAAACAGTTCAATGATTGTTTAGTGAGTGATAAAGTTTATGCACAAAGCTATCCTCGAATTGAAATACCATTAATTCAATGTTTTAATGAGAAAACTATTAATAATAAACAGCTTAAGTGTTTTTGGCCAAAATGTGGGTATGAATGTAAAAAACAAAATCACATTGATCAGCACATTTCTTTTCATTTGAATAAAAGACAATTTGTTTGTGATTTCAGTGAATGTAATAAAAAATATAACACAAAAAGTCTTTTAATAAGACATAAGAAAAGAATTCATTTAAAAATTAAATCATTTAAATGTAGTGAAAATAACTGTAATAAATACTTTTATAGTTATTTTGAATTGAAAACTCATAAAAGTTATATACATTCAACAGAAAAGCCTTTTAAATGTATGGCTGAAAATTGCGATAAAAGTTTTAAGACTAAATATGATTTTAATAAACACAAAAAAATTCATTTAAATAATATTGTCACCACAAAAGAAGAAAATCCTATTGAAAGAATTTCACCTGAAAATTTTGGCTCTACTTCTGATGTTTTACCAAATATTACAGAAATTGTTTTTAAATGTTTGGCTGAAAATTGTGACAATATTTTTAAATCAAAATTTGAATTAGCAGTACATTATAATTTAATTCATTTAAGTAAAAAATCATTTAAATGCATTGAAAATAATTGTAAGAAAACATTTGTTACTTCAAATGAACTTAAAAAACTTATTATTCAACATTAATTGTTATTAACGTAATTTTCAGAAAAGAGTTCATTTGAAACTAAAATAATTTATATGTATTGAAAATAATTGTAACAAAACTTTTGTCACTAATAAATTCATAAACATATTTAATATTCATTCAACAGAAAACTTTAATTTTGTTTATAAAATTATTTTGGCAAAGTTTTAAAAATTAATACTTTTTAAAAATATAAAGTAAAACAATAAATTTACTCAGTCATATCCACTATATTTTATGAAAGTTCTCCTTAAGGTCATCACAAATTTAATGTAATATTGACAGCAAAATGTATTTTAACATTTAGTTTTATATTTACTTTGATTAAATCATTAAAACTTATTTAAATTAAAGTTGAATCATATTTTAATTTGATACTCTTAATTCATGAATGGGTTAATTTTACAAAAAATTCTGAAATTTATATTTAAAATTATAGAAAATGTATTAAAAATTCATTGTTTTTGTACACTTACTACAAAAATGTTAAACTACTATAAATTTAATAAAATTGTTTAAAAAATATTATCTGCAGGTTTCATCATTCATACAAAAGTTTTCTTTAGGGTAAATGGGTTTTAAACAAAAAATAAATATAATTTTGTAAACAATGAAAACAAATATAAATATTGTTGTTTTTGTTTGAATAAAATGCAAAACTTTTGTTAATATAAATCATAAATTAGACTTTCTCTACTTCTCCTTTGAAACAACGAATATTTAAATAAATAAAACCTTGAAATAGAAGATCACTCATACCGATCGATAGCTGATTCACAAAAATAGCAAACTTTATATCAAGATTTAAAACAAATCAATTTTTATTCACTCATATGTGTTTTTTCTATAGAATTTTCTAATTGAATTAGCTTGTAAAATTAATTTATTAAAATTAGGAGAGCTTCGTAACACCTGCGAATGCCTGTGCTGTGCGATAGTTTTAATGGTATTTACTATCAGTTATAGCCATATTTTAAACTGAACGACAATTTTAAAAGGAATGTTTGGCTAAGGCGGGCGCTATAATCTCTATGGCCTGATAGCTGTGTTGTGCGCTCTCTCCCTCTAAGAAATTTAATAGATTATTTAGACGATAGTACTATTACTTGAGCTTTACATTGAAAATTTTGTTCTTATCCATTAAGTGGATTAAGTCTTTTATCAATGAATAGAAAAACGAAAATAATTTAGTTTTGATTTTTTAGACGTTTTTATTCAAATTATATAAATCCGTTCTTTCAATTGCATTTTGAATTTTTTAAAATATAATTTATATAAAATTATATAAATGTTTGTTTAGTTCAGATAAATGATTGTTCTTGCTAGATTTGTTTTAATAAAGTAGTATTTGACCTGATTATATTTATACTTTATGATTCTAGGCCAATTAATTTAATTTTATGAATTTTTTCAAACTGTAAAATATGCATAAATTTTTTAATTTTATACTAGGCCAGTAATGGCCATGGTCAACTTGATAGGGTGGGTATTGCTATTTTTGACTACTTTTCTAGCGATAGGGGGGTATAGGGGGGTATTTTCAAAATGGCCGCCAAATCTAAAATAAGTAGTTTTATAGGTATATATGGGTATTTTCTTGCATTAATGCTTACAATTCACTCTCATTTAAAGTATTATATCATAATTGGGCGAAAAACTAAGAACTTAAGTCAAAGAATAAATTTTTCAAAAAATTCAAAAATTCAGTCAAAAAAATAAATTTTACAGTTTTGAAAATATAGCCAAAAAACTTTAAATTTGACTCTAAAATTAGTTTTTATTATGTTTTATGTTATTTTACTTAACATTTACAGCCTTTTATTTATTTTTACTCTCATTATTATAAAATTTTACGAACTTTTCTCTCCTATTTTTCTCGCCGATGCCTTGCAAATGGGGGCTGTTACCCGTCGATCACAGTGGGGCTTTTGGGCTATACCCCCAGATGGTAATTACCGACTAGGCAATATTCAATTAAAAATTATGGCGAATTATTTGAGATATATTAAAAGGCTCTTATGATCCCGTGTTCACTGAAATCCTAACGCCCGATATTTAGCTATTTTAAATTACAAGTTTCAGTGATTAGCGCAACTTGTTTCGGGTACTGTTAAGAGTAGATAACAAGGCTATTCATCTGTACGTTAACCGCCATACCAGTGATAGGCAATACTGTTGATATACTTTTCCGTTTGCTTATTGCTCAGTATAGTGTCGGCCCATTATTGAAGTCCCTAATATATTATTGTCGTCATATATCATTTGCTGAAATTTATCGGGAGTATAAACAGGCTTATTAAGGAGTGGACCCAAATTGTTGAGGTGTAGTATAACCAATAATATAAGTGATCTTAATCTCATTCTGTACTGTCATTGTTCAAAAGCTTATATTATGTGATTTGTATGCTCTAAAATCTAATAAATTATATTAAAAATTATCAAGGTATATAGTAATCATTCTCATCTAAGACACTTAAATAATTGATCAGGGAAAACCATCTTCAATGTTATTTCAGTGGATGTAATAACAAATTCATATCAAATAGTGGTGTAAATCTGCAAAAAATAATTTTTAATACAAAATTTGTTTGTGATTTCAATTATTAAAAAATTCAATAAAAGAGCAGAATTATTTATAATATATGAAAATATAAAACCTTGTTCAAATTATTTATTTAATAACTTAATCTATTAAATTAATAACTTATTTATTAAGTAATAAACTTATTTTAATTCAAATCAATAATTGATTTTATTTTAAAATAGTGACAACACTTTAAGTAAAGTTAAATCCAGAATTGCCTAAAGGGAAAGGAAAGGTTACCCGAAATAGAAGTAAAACCAGTTTTGAATATATGAAAAGATGCGCGAAAATAACCCTAAAATTCTTTTGTTTCATTTAAATTGTTTATTTCAAATGTTTAAATGTGAGTGAAATTTTTCAAATAAAATATTACCTTGATATTATTAATTTGTTAAAAAATAAGTATTGTTAAATAATAAAAATAAAAGAAAACAAATATTGATTGAGTTGTAAATAATTTTAATGATAAACTATTAAGTGATATAAAGGTGAGAGATGTGCAATAAATTACTGTCAGATTGAAATACCTTAAATCAATTATTTTAATGATAAATCTTTTAATAAACTGTTTGTCCTTTTAGCCAAAATTTCAATATATCACCGAAACATTCAGGGATTTAAATAAAACATTTCTTTTCATTGAAATTTTATTGAACTTTATTCTAAGGAAAGTCTTTAGTTGTGTTTCAATTATTTTTTGCAAAGAATGTGCTAAAAATATCACAAATAAAAGTTTATTTTCATATTAAGTTATATTAAAGAAATTAATAATAAATTAAGAAAATTTTTTTTTGGAAAATAATAAATTATTGACTATTTGTATAGTGAATGATATGAGTTGTAAACAAATTTACAGTCGGATTGAAATGTCATAAATTCAATGTTTAAAGAGAAAACTATTAAAAATAAACAGATATTCTGGATTAAAAAAGAAATATTTGGGAATGTAATAATTTATTTAAAATCATTTCAAAAGTTTTAAAGAATTATATACAATGTTTTGGTGAAATCCTATACTTAAAACCAGATGCAAACAGATGTCATAGACCATTAATTTTTTGTTTTATGTAAAAATTTATGGTAATATGAATTACTTTTTTTCTTACATTTTGGTTTAAATTTTTTTTCATTTATGTTTCAAATTCTCGGGACAACACATCTCTTCAAATAAAAGTAAGTTAAAAATTAATTATTTTGTAAATATTAGCCTTTGTGTTTGTGAAGCTATTTATTTAGGTTTGAAATATAAATGAACTTTTAATTGTATCACTAAACTTTCTGTTTTTTTGCAGTTGCTTTTAATTTAATTATCAAATGAATATATATATTATGACTGTTGTCAATCACTTAATAATTTTTTATTTAGAATTTATTCATCAACTTTTCATCTGTTTATAAGTAGAAACCTTTGGTTGTGATCATGAGAATTAGCTAGATTATATAAATATAAGAAAATATATATATTATAAAAATAATACGAGAGACACAAAACTAATAAGCCTTTGCTAAGCTCTGAGCCGATTGAGAATATCCTTTAACTTATTAATGAAATGAATGAAATATTTTCTACCATTCGTTTAACACTTCTCTTATAAAACAAATATTAGGTTTTGATGATTACATGAAATGATTTGACAAAAATTATTTCATTTTCAAATTATTATAAATAGAAAAAAGTATTTTAAGTTTTGTTTATTTAATTTCTATCAATAATTTATTTTTAATTCTATTCAATTGAATTAATATTTTGAAAAAGAGTATAAAAATAGAGAATCACTTATTATAAAAACAATTTATAAAATTATTTAATCAGAGTTTGAATATTCATGAAATTCACGATCAAATATATTTATAATAAATGTTTATTAGGAATATAACAGCCAACAATATCAGTGATAGAGACACAGATCGATACAATAATGCAAAGTTAAAGAAATTTTTGAATAAGACTAATGAGAGTCTGTTTATTATTTGATATAAAAATTGTACTTAAAAGCGATCCGAAAAACATTTGAAAGTTTTGAGCGTTAATTCTGTCTCTTATATTCTGTAAAACTATAATTCTCTTTCATTAAATTCTGAGTGTTATTCATATTTTCATTACTAAATAATAAATTTGAGTCCTCTTTATCTAATTATTCATTCAGAATTCATTCAATGTTTTCCTCTCCTCCTATTCTTAAGATTTATAAGTAATTATATAACTAACATTTCATTAAAAATCTGATTAATTTTGTTTTCATTTGTTATACGAAATGAAAGCGATATTTGATTGTATTTTGTTTAAAAAATATGTATTAACATCAGGGATGGCGAAGGGTCGAGGTTCTAGGTGGTGTGAAAGAATAGGGTATTATGGAAAAAATCCTAGGGGATATTAGGTTAAATTATTTTTTCAAAACTCAAAAAGTCTATTTTTGCACTATTAAGCTTTTTATTGCTATTTTAGGTTTACTAAGTACTATAATTATCATTTATACATGCTACTTTACTCCAAAAGCTATTATTTGCCAAGTTTTCATTGAAAAATGAATTTTTGGGTATAAATCGCTATCAAATATTGATAATTTTGATAAAAAATCAATTTAAACCATTTTTTACTCAAAATATTGTCAAAATTGCTAATTTTCTTTAAATATTTGCCAATTTTTCTACAATTTTTAGAAAAACGCTTCGCGCCGGCCCCGATTTTCTAGGGGGTTCCTATATTTGATTTTTTCTATTATGGGGTTTTTCACTTAATTTGGCCACTTAGAGAGGTATTCCGGAAACAACCCTTTCGCCTTCTCTGATTAACATTCATATGAAAACTTAATAAATTATTAGATCAAGTTTTCTCTCTTTTCTTAATATAAAATCTACACAATTTCTTTGCTGTCATTTCAATTACTTGTGTTGAGATATAATATGAAAATTAAGATTAAAATAGAATCAGAGTTCCGTTTGAATCAAAATATAGGAATAAAAGCCTAGTAATAACCCTTTTTTATTAAAACTTTAAAAGTTTTATAGTTCATTTATTAGTTTTGTAGACAATGCAAAATATATTAAAATATTCTATAATAAATATTATATAATTTTTTTCTCATTTAGTGAAGAAAATTATTTTTGTAATTCTGTTTGCATTTGTTTTTGGATATGATGTTATGGGACCTGAGTTTTATTTTCCTAAGGAAAATAAAACTGTTGAAAAGCCTTTAATAACATATAGGAATTTTTCAATAAATTTCTATAATCCGAAAATAATTCTTATTGGAATTCAAGGCATTCTGTATTTAATACAGATTTGCTTTCAAAATAATAACCGAATCCCGCAAAAGATTATGAAGTTTGTCACCAACTTGGTGACATTTATTCAAATAATAATTATTGGATTTCAGTTATTCTCGGCCGTCAATGAAAAGTAAGTTTTAATTGTTTATAAATATTTTAAATTTTTCCACTTTTTATTTAATAGGAATTGATTTACTTAATCATCATATAATGGAATATATATTTCATAAAAATACTCCAATTTATATCTATTTTGAATATTATAATAATTAAATTTTAACATTTTTAACAATTTTTATTGCAATAAAGTTATTGTATTTTGTGTTATTTTATTGATTTGATTAGCATCGATGTTTTAACCACTAATGGTATAGTCAGAAGAAAGTCATTGAATGTATTGAATAAAAGCAATAATATTTTTTTTATATGATATTAAGGAAACTTTAGAAAAGATATCAAATATATATAAATTGAGTGATATTTATGTCATCAAACATTTCAATTCATGGACTGAAGGAAAGATAATAGACAAATATTATGTGACTTTTGTCATATAATTAAAATTAAATTGTGTTCACAAAATTTACAGCAATTTAATCAATCAAGATAATGGATAAATATATATAATAATTCAACACTTTATTCGAACTCAACTGTTAGTAAAACTGATAAAATGTGTATATCATTCACACTCTTCGGCGCCTCCTATCCTTCACAAAGACCAAATCAAATAATGTTTTTTTCCCGACGAAGTAATGGCAGATTCTTATGTGACTTTATATTATCAAAACTCATAAAATAGTAAAAATATCTAGAATAAAGAACTATTAATTAAATTGCTCCTGAAGTTTGAGAAGATGGCCCTGATGAATCTGAAGTTAACTATACAAAATACAATGAAAAAATGTGATATCTTTAGTCTTGAAATTATCGCTAAAAACTTTGGATTTTAGACAATCGATAAAACAAGTTAGAAAAAATAAAAACATTATGTAAGTATTAGAATATTCAATTAAAAAAGTTAGTTAATTTTTATCAATTTTATTTTTATAGGTCTGACTATTCGAAATTTATTTCTGATTGATTTATAAAAAAAATAATTTAATTAAATTTGAAACAATTTTTAACAATTTTTGTGAAGAGCCTAAAGAGAGACATAATGGTGAAGAGATATTAAAGAGAAATAATGAGTGGATTATGGATTGCAATGTTTTTAACGACGAATACTATTTAGAGTAGAGCCCAAAGTTAGGCAAAATTTAGGAACCGAAACCGAACCGAAACCGAAACACTAAAACCGAAACCGAACCGA
>JAQFZM010003997.1:0-10193 GCA_034695785.1 Galumna obvia
ATTGCGAAGTCGATCACAACCGCACAGATCTGTCAAATGATTTTTGGTCTCTATATTAACATCAATGCCTTTACTATGAAATGGTCGGGACTTAAGTGTGACACAAGTCTCTATGCGAGCTCTTTCGGACTCGCATTATATACCCTATTCTTCTTCCTATTCGTCAATTTCTTCGTAAAATCTTATGGCTCACGATTTACACTCAAAATAGTGAAAAGGTTTCTGAGGGGCGCCGATATGGTTGTTCTCAACAAATTTGACTAAACAAATGTTTATTTTTTAACATTTATTTAATAATTATTAATTGTTTTATTTTTAGAATTAATTTTTTCCTTTTCTTATATTTTTGTCGAAAAGAAATAATTTTTAATTTTTTGATGGAAAGAATTTTTGATTACTTTATTATTTAATGAAAGATACAAATATTGGTAAATGATTTATATAAGTGAGTTATAATCTCAAAAATTTATAAAATAAATGAAAAACCTATACAAATAAAATGAAGACATAAGTTTACATAATTGTTCATTAATATCAAGCTCATTCATGAGTCAGCGCCTGATCTTATTATTGAACATAAACCTTCTATGACCTTTATAAAGAGGGATGGGCGATTTATCATTGTGAGTGGGCGAAGGATTTAAGTAAGCTTGTTAGGATGTGTTAGGAGTCAGCTTTCATATATTAGGTTATTAGGAAAATCGATGCGTACAATTTTTTATTATCAGAGTTTTAGTCCAAATTTTTAAAGTTAGACCTATGGGACCAAATTCAACTTTGAACTTTCATTTGACCCTATTCCGCCTAAAATTGAGTAATGTAATTACGAAAATAAACTTATTACAGTAAAAGAAAAATTCTGGGAAAAAATGACGAATGGTTTATTTCTAGTTTCTCCGCTAGATGTCTCTGAACATTGAGAAAAAATTTGCGATTTAAGCATATATTTTTATATTTCTGTGTTTTATTATCTTTACTTATATTGTACACATATTATTGAACTTGAAATTCAAGTCTTGAATCTTGAATAATAAAGGAATAGAAGATAATTATATTTTCTACAATTATTGAAATCTATATTTTTGATTAAAATATAATGGTCTTCTAGTCCTTTATTATTCAAGAATCAAGTTCAATAATATGTGTACAATATAAGTAGAGATAGTAAAACACAAAAATATAAAAATATCTGCTTAAATCGCAAATTTTTTCTCAATGTTCAGAGACACCTAGTTGAAGAACTAGAAATAAACCATTCGCCATTCATTCCAAGAATTTTTCTTTTAGTGTAATAGGTTTATTTTCGAAATTACATTACTTAATTTTATGCGGAACAGTGTCAAATTAGAGGTCAAATTTGAATTTGGTCCCATAGGTCTAACGTTAGAAATTTGGACTAAAATTCGTTTTATATAAAATTATACGAATCGATTTTTCTAATAACCTACCATATGATAGCTGACCCCTAACACATCCTAACAAGAATACTTAAAACCTTTGCCCACTCACAATGATAAATCGCCCATCCCTCTTTGCCGACACAGTCAATTGGCCAAAATCGAGATCTAACTGTAAATATATTTTCAATTAATTTCATATCCTTTATCAAAATATAAAATTTTCATAAATTCTTACAAATAATACACTAATTCATAAACAAAATCATTAAAAATAAATCAAATGCAAGAAAAAATAATTTGACATTAAGGAGTGTGTGTTACAGCACTGAAAAAAGAACACACAATAGATACCATGAACTGATATAACAATACATATAAAAAAGTCTTTTGCTGACTATCATGTGATAAAGTGTATTTCAAAGTTCCACCCTGAGAGCCAAAATTTTTAAAATACCCCCCCCCCCCTTGAGCATTGAAACTTTTAACATGCCGTCTATGGACAAACACTAGATCTGTTGAGGTTTTTTTGGTCCATAGGGGATAATATCCCCATGGACCGACAGCCTTTAGCCATCTCTGGAGTTAAACGCTTTTAATAAAAATTGATAATAACTTTATTCAAAACTCTTATTGAGATTAATTTTCTCAAACCCATTTCAGAATCATTTTTTCAAATTATCTTTAATAAACTTTTACAAATCTTCCAAATTTGATGTAATAAATTCATTATTTTCGTCCAATTTATTTATTTCAATTAAATATTTTTAATAAATAAAATAAAAACTGTAAAATTTATTTGATTATAAAACAAATAAAAAAAATTATAAAATGTATTTAATAGTAATTTGTTTTTATAAATTATTTTTTTTAAAATTATAGAAATTTTAAATGTCAAATTTATTCTAAATATTTCATTTAAAAGCTTTTTTGAATTAAATGAAAAGCACTTTTATTTTGTTTAATGCCATATATAATTAAAATTGTTTTAATAATTCAATTAACAAGCAATCTTTATTAAATGAAGTACTTATATCACATTATTTTCATATGAAGAACTATTTTTATAATTTTTTTTCTCATATTTAGTAAAAATTATAAAAGTATCTAGTTATAATACAACATGTTTTTATTTATCAACAAATTAAAATAACTTATCTTTAAATTTTATCTTAAATTTAAATAAATAGAAATAATTTTCTTATAATTTATTTTTTTAATTTGGCACAATTTTAAATTTTAATATTTTGGTTATATTTTAGAATCTTCTGTAATCTTAATTTTCTAGTTCAAAATAACTTATTTTTAATATATTTTTATAAATTAAATTTCAATAATTTTATTTTCACAAAAAAATATAAGATATTTTAAACTCTAATAAATAGAAATTATAAATAATCCATGATAATAAAAAAATTCGATTGATCAGGCCGCCCAATAATAACAAATTCAGAAACATTATATAGATATTATTTGGAAATTTTTGTTATTTTACAGTTTATAATATCTATTACTATATAAATAATTTTAAAATTTTCAACAATTGTGAAATAAGATTAACTTACAAAAATTTTTCAAAATTATTGTTTGGATCAATTTGATTTTTTATTTGTAGTACAAATTATAAGGGTAATATTATAAAATATAAACGAATTAAAATAAAACTTAGTGATTATATTGTTGTAATTATTTTTAGAAATTATAGAAATTTTAAATCTTAAATTATTAGAAATAAATGATTTAAAATCTTAAGCTTGTTAGTTTTTTGAGTTAAATGATAAGCGCTTTTATTTTGTTTAATGCCATATATAATTAAAAGTATTTTAATAATTCTATTAACAAGCAAACTTTATTAAATGAATTTCTTATATCACATTATAAATAACATTTTTTAAGGAAACAATCTGACCAATTTGATGAAAATTAACTTTTCCAAGGAACCACTTTAATTAAATTTATTTTCAAATAAAGAACTATTTTTATAATTTTTTTCAGAACATTTAGAAAATATTAAAATATTATTTTTAATAAATGACTTTTATTTATCACCAAATTAAAGTAGCATAAAATATTTCTAAATATAATTACAAATTATAATTTAAAAGAAAATCTAATGAATTTACTATGTTAATTACAAATGCCTTAAAATAAAATATACATTCAATTTAAAATTTTGGTTAAAGATGAATAAACTTGGTCAAATAAAACAATTCTTCTGAGCTTTAAACCAATTACGGTTGGAATAAAGAGTAAATTCTTTTGCAATTTTTCAAATGTATTACATTTTGACGATTATAAGCAAAAACATACTAACAGTAATCCCTAACTAACAGGGCCAATCACTTATAAAACAAAATGAC
Organism: Galumna obvia; assembly: GCA_034695785.1. Lineage (NCBI taxonomy): Eukaryota > Metazoa > Arthropoda > Arachnida > Sarcoptiformes > Galumnidae > Galumna > Galumna obvia. The sequence goes on from JAQFZM010003997.1 coordinate 3,758, forward strand.
CAAATTCTAATTAAAAAATCTTATTCTTAATCAAATTTTGGGCATATAACTAAACTAAGTAATTTTTTTTAAAAATGAATTTAATAATTTTTTTATAAACTGTAAATAAAATAAAATTTCAAATCAATTTTTTAAATGGTTTTTGAATCTAAAGTATTTAGAATGTTCATTAAAAAGTTTATTTTTAATTTTTCCAAATTAAATATTTATTTTTTAAATTTATTTCAAATTATTGATTAGAATTCTATAAAAATTGCATGATTAAAAGGTAAGGTAATTATATTTAAAAAGAAAATCAATTGATTATTTTCTTATCCTATAAATAATATGATCACAATTTTTATATTCACCTGATTTAAAGTTTATATTAATTTATGGTTTATAATAAAATTAAAAAAATAACTTTTAAGAAGAAAACTTTATTTAAAATGATTTACCTCCTCATATACAGTGTAACCTCTTTATAACCAACCTCGATATAACGAATACCTCGTTATAATGAAAGTAGTTTTAAGAACAAGGGACCAAATGAACATTTACTATAGAAATTGTACTCTTTATAACGAATCTCATTATAACGAATACCTTGATATAACGAAAATCTTCGCTAAGCGTATAATAAAAACAGTGCTTTCTTATAACGAAGGGATATTTTTGCATTTCATAAAAACTGTAAAATAATTAATTATTTAATAATAATCTATTACAATATAAACCAAACAAGTAAGTTTTGTCTTTTTATGTAAGACTAATTTAAAAAATTTATTGGATTGAACAAAATAGCTAGGTTATACTTTAGAGACAAAGTTAATTGTCGTCAAAAATATTGAAAATAATATAGTAAAAAAAATAATAGAACTATAATAAATGCTTAAATTTTCGGAAATATTGTTTTATTAATAGTTTCTTTTTATTATTATTAACTAAAATTTTGCTAGATAAAATTCAACATTTTTATAAGCTATAGTTGTTATAACGAATCCTCGTTATAACGAACAAAAAATTGGTCCCTACCTGTTCGTTATAAACAGGTTATACTGTATATTATTCTATACAAATATTGAGATAGAATAACATAGAGCCAAAGAATTTAAAATAAAAATGGAATCATCTGAAAGATATGAATATACAAGTAAAATATACTGACACATACAATATGTATAAATCATTTTCTGAAATTTATATGAAAGGATGCATCGGTTATAAGGAATATAACAAAAAAATAGATGGATTTGAAAATTCTTGGAGAAATCAAACTGAGTAGTGTAAAGAAAAAGAAAAATACCATGAGAAGAGTATTTTATTTGAAATTACAGGATATTGAGTATAAAGATTATGATTATGAATCAATTCGTAATAGAAAATCGGTAATTTTGAAAAAGGGAAAAATTGAAAAGAAAATTTATATGCATGAGGATTTTTTGCAGAATTATTAGAGTGAACAGGTCTTTTTGTCAGAGGTTTACAATAATATATTGAAAAGTAAGGAATTTTTTTAAATACGGTAAAATTATTTTCAGTATTTATCATAAATTTTTCCATATAATTACAAAAAATTTTAATTAATTATTAAATTATCTTAATTAATAAAATTGTATAATTAAAATCTTTATTTGATTTATAATTATAAACTTGGTTTTTAATTATAAGCCTTTTTATTGATTTACTTTAAAAATATATTTCAAAATTGAAATGATTTAACAAATATTTTTGAAATTACTATTTATCAATATTAATTTATGCTTTTCCTTTAAAATTTCAAGTAAGCAAATTATTACCCTAAGTAAGCAATATACAGAATTGTCAAATATAAGCAAACTGTTTACAAAGTGAGCTGGTCTAGTCACTCTAAAAATAATAATTTTGTTGAAGATATAGACTAAAATATTTCAGAAAAAGAAACATACACTTTACTAATTGTCCTTCCTGATTATACTGACTATATAATTTAGCACTAAAACTTGATTTGCATAATATGTTAAATTTATTGTATGACTTTTATAATTTATAATTATATTAATTTATATTTTAAATTTTATTTAAGTATCGATGGTTTGAAAGTAAGAGCGGAATATATTATGAAATGAAACGAAGAAAAATAAATCCTGAAAACAAACCGAAATATAAATTAAAAATAATAAATTATTCTAATGAAATCGAAAACTTTAATATGAGTTACCTCTTACCTTTATTTTATTTAAAAATTATAATTAAATTTTATTTTTATTTCTTTTTCTGTTATTTTATTAATGTTCGATTATATATACCTTTTATTTTATTTGTTTGTTAATATTTATATTGTAAGAAAATTTTTGAAAACTTTATTGATAAATTCTGATTCACTTAACTAAACTAATTAAGAAAATATCTATAACAATATTTATGGCATAATTTTAGAAATTCTATTAAAAAAAGATATAATTATGATTAATATCCTAATTTCCAGTTCTTTTCTTATTGTTATGTAAACTTATTTTATGAATTAAACTAAGCTATTAACAATCGATTTGAATTACATATTCATAATATAGAATACCTTATTTAAAAAATAAATCATAAATTTTAAAAATTATCCTTGCTGATAATATCTATCTTTTAAAATTTTAAGAAATAAATGAAGTCTATATAAAAAATAAAATTCTGTGTAATTGGTTGCTCGATTAATAAATCATCAGATTTCTTATATAAACATGATGTAAAATAAAATATTAGTTTGAAAATAATATATTTTACATGTATTATACTTAATATGGACTTCTTAACAAAAGTTATAATCTATATAAAAAACTAAAATAATTATCTTTTCTAACACTTCTTACACAATAAATGTATTTTATTTAATTTTTATAATTTTATAATTACCAATTAGATTTTTCTAATAACTAAAACTTAAACGAAAGTCATGAAATATAAAAATAATATAAATTCAATGTTTCACCCTTCCCAAATATGTAAATATCCCAATTCTTTTAATAACATGGTTTGACATATTTCATTAATTTACAGTTTATAATAAAATAAATAAAAAACTTTTAAGAAAAAAACTATCAGAATAAATTAGATAAGTTAAACTGCTTAAATTCTGATAAAAAGATTTAGGTCATAATGGATTTTATTAAATAACTCACATAACAAATTACAACATGGGATCCTTAACTGGTATACAAATTCTTTTTTAAAATGCTTGATTATATTTTTAGTTTTAATAAATTAACTTGATATCATATTATATGGATAGAAGTTCGTAATTTAAGTGATTGTAGGCTTTTCTGCATATCATGTTTAGTTTATTATTTACAAATATAATATTTTATTTATATTTAATAATTTATTATGTTTAATCTAAATTATTATTATACTTACTATTTCATTATTAATTTATACTTCTTTAATAAAATGATTTAGTAAATTTAAATTTTTGCTTCTAATATAAAGAAATATTTTAAAATACATTTCATTATACTTATAATTTTTAAATCATTATTAATTGAAACAAACTTTAATTAATTAATTTTTTCAGGCTTAACATAATCCATAATTGAAATTATAATATCACCTTTGAATTATATTTTTAAAAGAAATATAATTATTTATTTTTTTCATTTGAATTGTAGATAAAAATCTAAATAATAATTCAAATGGAATAACATTTTAGATGAATTAATTTTTTGTTAAATTCCATTTTTAAGTTAGAATTTTTCTATTTTATAAGACAAATTATTTTAAAATAATCATTAAATATATTAAAAATAAATATAATGCTATTTCAAATTAAGCTATTTACCTTTATTAAAATTTTATTTATTAATAATATAATCTAGTAAAATAAGTTATAAATTAGCTTATTCAGATTTGATAGTTTTCAAAATAATTTATAAATATTTTTAAGTAAAATTTTAAAAGACTGTAACTTATAGTTAATCTTATATTTAATTATTTTCCCTAAACCTACAAGCTCAATAAAATTGCGCTATACAATTTTTTATTTAAAATTAATTTTTAATCTGGTTAATTATACACAAATTGCTACTTGAATATTTATTTATGTAAGTCACTTTTAAAATTTTAAACTATTATTAAACCTTATACGATATATTAATAAATAATTTATATACAAAAGTTTCGGTGTTGGGTCGGTTTTTATAAATTATTGTTTATTTTTTATTAAATTTTAAAAACTATAAATTTTTATTTATCTACCACATAATCCAATAAAAAATTTTAGCAAATAATTATTATGATTTAATATATTTTATTTCTTTTTAATTTATATATTATATCCAGAGATGTTCAAAAGGTAATGAAGATTTAAATGTAAAGCTTATAAGAGGAACGTGCACAAATCGTCAATAAATAATGTGATAAAATTTAAAGATATTACAAATTACTGAAATTTATTTTTGTTTAGTTTAATTACAAAATATTTTCATTTTTACTTTTAGTAAATATCTCTTTGAAATTAATAAGTGTTATTTCTAATCTCAATAACCATTTACATGAAAAATTTAACAAAATGTTTTGAATAAATCTTTAAATTTTTGACGTTATTTACTTTCAATTTTGCGCACGTTCCTCTCTTAAGCTTAATATTTTATTCTTCATTACCTTTTGAACATTTCTGATTATATCATAAATATTTTCCAAAATTTCCGAGTATTTTATTACCATAAGAAAATTTTCTTGTTATATTTGGTAATTTTCAAACAATACCTTTATATATAACATAAAAATCATTTAAAATTTGTCATTTTCTTTGTTTTTAAGTTAATATATAACAGAAAATATAACTTCTTTTTCTAAAGAGATTTTTTTTGCAATCATTGTTATGACAGATTTACTGTAATGTAATTAAGTTTTTGTTATTAAATATATCAAGTCCTGATCATAACTAACTAGGACAGCTTAACAAGCAATATTTCTTATACTATATGTGCTTTTAGGCAATTTTGGGTCCCTATAAAAATACCCCCTAATACCCACCGCTGAACCGAGCCAATATACCCCCTCTGATACCCCACTGAGGTCGGCTCCTTTAGTCATCTATTCTTATACCATTTGATAAATTGTAATAAAAATTAGCTTGCATATAAAATGATTCCCCCGATTTTTCACTACATTTACATAGTAAGTTTAGTATATGTAATCGTTTCGCACCCGCCTACTCACCATTCTGTTTTCTCCCTTTATATCAACCTTTTTGATGATAATATGAAAATGTCGACTTTTTAAAGAAACGTAGAAGTGTTTGTAAACAGTGATATCCTTCTCTGGGGACCAATCCTTTTGTTATTAACGGGAAAATTTCGCTTTTTTGATGGGATCGGAGAGGTGTGATAGGCTGTAATATCTTTCTCTTTTAACCAAATCTTTTTTTCAATAATGGGTTTTTTTTCTTTTTCACAGAAATAGAGTTTAGGCAATGCTATCCTACTCTAAAGATAAAAACTTTTGTTTGTAACGAGATTATTTAGTCTTTTTGATATAAACAAAAAATTAAGAAGAGTGCTCTCCGTGGAACTTTACTTGCTTGATAGTAAAGGGAAAATTTCGTCTTTTTTAAAGAAACGGAGTAGAATTTTAGGTTGTGATATCCTTCTTTGGTGATCAACAATTTTGTCCTTAAAGGGGAAATCTCTTTTTCTGAAAGAAATATAAGGGAGTTGATAGCTGTGAATTCTTTCTCTGGGGACCAACCCATTTTGTTAGTAACGGGAAAATTTTACCTTTCTGAAAGAAACGGAAGGGCGTGTTAGTCAGTAATAGCATTCTTTTTTGAGCAACCTTTTTGATATTAACGGGGAATTTCGTCTTTTTGATTGAAAAGGAGAAATGTGTGTAGGCTGTGATATCCTCCTTTTGAGACAAAACTTTTTGTTAGTAAAGGGGAAATTACGTCTTTGAAAGAAAAAGAAAGGTGGGGTAGATTTTGCTCTCATTGCTAATCACTCGTATATCAAATTACAAAATATCGTTAAACTTTAGCCTAAAGATTGACTAAAAAACATTTAAATTTAATGCATTATATAACTTCACAATTATACCTGTATATATAACTTTTATCCAATAAGAAAAGTGAATAAAAGGATCGATATTTTATCTTTATCAACAGCGATAGGAATGTGGCCACTTCTGGGGGTTACAAGAAATTTATATGTAGAGGTCTTCAAAAAAACATCAGATCAAATGAAAAAAGGATATAAAGGTTTATATTTGAATAAATGCAGCTAACAATCAAAACTACTAATCCTAATTTCATAAACTAGATATAATTAACTAAATTAAAATTTAAGGAATTTTGAATATAAAGTCGAGGAAAAAACTATGTAAGGTCATTTAAACTTCGATAGTTTTTGAATGGTTCAATCGATTTTGAAACGGTTTTCATTAAATTTATCTAGAATAATTAGAATTTTGAAAATATTAATTAAAAATTGTT
>JAQFZM010003998.1:0-10193 GCA_034695785.1 Galumna obvia
TTACAAAAATCAGTGAATTTTTAAAATTTGCATGGTGAATTTCAAACTTTTGTATATTTTTAAAACTAAAATATCTCGTGAATAAATTTTATAAATTTGATACGAAAATTCCAACTCTAAGTTACTTAAATTAGTATTCCCGTTTAAGAATTATTCCCCCCCATAATGATAACGACTGTATATTCAATTATTTTATTTAAATATTAAATTAATGACTTATTTTGATAAAGGCGAAGAGAAAATAATAAATAATAATAATAAATTGAATTAAATATAGACATCAAAACATTGAAAATAAGTGCCCCTTGAATTGAGCCAAACTTTGATATTATAGGAATCGATTCAGTTAAGTAAAACATATGAGACAAAAGAAACTATAAATCCAATTTGTTGGCTAATTTATTGAAAAATGTTTTCGTCATTTGATACCTTTTATAAGTTGTGGGCAATAAAACAACGTCTGGTGTCAAAGCGACAAATATTTGGCCAAACTCTTTGTACGACAAAGGTGGTATACCAAGTAGAACCCTTTTGAATTTATAAATTATTAAATTTAAAGAGTATTCTTCAAACATTATTTCAGATATCCACTAAATCACTGAAATATATTATATAAATATCAATTGTATCAAAAATAATAATATTTATTTGATATTTTATTAATTTTGTTTATTTTATTAAATTCTAATTAAAAATTTTTAGGTATAATTGTTTTTTTGTATTTATTTTTTTGAATGTATTTATCATTTGTATTTTTTTGCACGTGATCTTTTCTCGTCTCAGCTTATAGTATTTTTTGTAACTTTTATTTCATTTAATAATACTAATTTTCATTCTCAAAATACCGGATGCATTGATTAATCTTCATTGTCTTAGATTGTTTACTTGTGAAATATTAAAGTCGAATAGTTGTCATAAATTGTGTAATATTAAAAATTATTATTAAATTAATTAAATGTTTATTTAAAATAAATATTAGAAATATATAACATACATTGATTATAATTCTAGAAATTTATTTTGTACTCTATTTTTTATAACAATAATTTCATCTTTTATATAAAACATTATATTAATTGTTAAACAATAAATTATTTTTGGCTGTAAATTAAATTTTATTTTCCTATTTTCTATTATAAACACTGATGGCTAGCAAATGGGAATCTTTGCCATTCAGTGAGAAGGTGGGCCAGTAGACTGGGTAAGAGGGACGGTAGAAAGAGTGGGAGTACCTGTAGAAAGGATGGGTGGTTAGGTAGACTTGGGGAATGGGTCGGTAGACTGAGTGAGAGGGTTTGTAGACTTTATGAGGCGATCCGCTTGAAATTGTTTTAAATAATTTGAAGATATTTATTTACTATGAGCTATTATTAATATTTAAATGCAATCAATAAATAGTTTATATTTTGCACACATTTTAAAATTTAAATCTATTATATTTTAAATAATTAATTTCTGATTTCATAAATAAAATATAAAAATAAAACCAAAAATTAATTGTAAAATTTAAGTCAAATTCATTTCTAATATTTGAAAGATAATTTAATGAGTTTTAAGAATTAGGGTATTGTAAATCATATGATCTATAATAATTATTGTATAAATTTTATTTTAAAATTCTAACTATAACCTAGTAAAAACAGCTTGGACAAAAAAATGTTCATTCCGCGATGTTTTTTCTTTACCTGTATACATAGAATCTGACTTATAGAGAATATACTGCATATAATACATTTAATATAATTAATATTTTGAGATGCAAAGTGTTGACCACTGTATCGGTTATGATTATTAACGAGGCAACTTTCGTAATCGTTACAGATATGGGGTTGAGTTATGAGTTAACCACTATAAATGCACCAAGACCTTGGTAGTACTTAAGCGGGAACAAGTGATCGCCGTTCAATATTTCAATGATTTTTTTATTTATTAATATCAATTACAATTTTTGAAATTATTAATGTTTAATGATATTTGTTTACCTAACAATAAAAAATTCTTAAATAAAAAAATTAATAAACACAAAGTGATTGATTTTATTTATTTTTATTATTTTTAAATCAAATAATTAAATTTGCAATGGACCATTTGCCAATAATTAGAGACCGACGTTAGGCCGGTTTCGGTTTCAGTTTTTAAAATTTCGTTTTTTGGTTTTTAGAAAAATGATACAAGTAAAATTATTGTAAATTTTAGCCAAAATTATTCAAAATTAAGCTAAAAATACCTAATTTTACAAATTTCGGTTTATTACGGTTTTTTAGTTAAAATATTTTTGGTTTCGGTTCCTTAAATTTTGATTACTTCGGGCTCTACCAATAATTACATAAATTAAATTTCTGTTTATTTCCAAAATTATTTATTGATGAATTACAGTCGGCTAAAATTTGTTTTAAATTAATTTGAAGATATTTGTTTACTATTTAATATTATTTAAATTTAATTTTTGAATGCAATCAATGAATAGTTTACATTTAGAACTAATTTTATAATTTTAATCTATTAAATTTAAAAAAATTAAATTCTGATTAAACAAATATAATATAAAACTTTAAATTTATTGTAAAATTTAAATCAAATTCATTTCTTATTTTTGAAAGTTAATCCAATGAACTTTAAGAATGAGGTCATTGTAAATCCTATGTTCTATAATAATTAACAAAATTATAGTCAAATAAATTAAAATTTATAGAATTCCATTGTCAAATACCTCATACACCATAAAAGACTTAATTAGAAATAAATTAAAACAATAGAATCCAAAATTTTGCTAGTTGATTTTTTCGACCATTGATAAAACCTAACATTAAATCCGTTTAAATTTTAAATTAAACATTAAAGACAGTTTTTTGGAATTACTGGGTTATCACTATAAGTTAAACAAAAATAATTCCATCATTTCAGTTCAAAACTGAATATGTATTAAATTTTTAATAAAATTTATAAAATACTAAATTTTTAATTATTTTTCACCAAGAATCAAAATTACTTTAACATCATTAATGTTCTGATATCCAAATTGTTGATCACTATTTGTAAAAGCAGTTTTCGTAATTTTTTTATTTTTCGTAAATAATAGAAACATTAAACAAAGTTAGTAATAGATTTATAAACCAAAGGAAAAACAGTTGAGAAAACAGTACTTTATATAAACATTGATATTTACGAAGAGATATACATAAAAGCTAAAATGTTTGTTAGCCATTTGGGCCAATGTCTTATTTTAGACAGATGTTCTGAAATAAAAATTTCTTTTGATTATTATGGTATACTAGATCAAAAAATAGTCTATGCGTGTTTTTTACTACATTTACATAAAAAGTGTTATATATGTAATCGTTTTTAACCCACCCACCTACTCTACAGGCTCAATCACCTACCCTACAGGCTCACCTCCTACTCTATAAGCTCACCCACCCACTTAAAGACCCATCTTTCCCTTCTTAATCCACAACTACCTACTCTATAAGCTCACCCACCCATTCTATAAGCTAAATCACCTTCTCTATAGGCTCAATCACCCACCCTATAAGCTCCCATAACCCAACCAATCTACCGACCTGCATACACACTCTACCAGGCTACATACATATTATACCCGCCCACACACCCATCCTAACGGCCTACACACCTACTTTACAGGTCTAAACACCCATTCCACATGCCCATCTAACAAATCAACATGTTTAACCACCCACTTAAAGAGGCTCTCCCACCCCTCCCTTTATAGGATAAATAAACCAGCTCTATTAACTCACCCATCTATTCTTCAAGTTCACCAACTTAATCTATAAAATCACCCACCCATTCTACCCTCCCTTAGAATGCAACCCATAAAATTAAATCAAATGGAGGGGTAGGTTTTGTTCATACCTGAGAACAACCCTTTTGTTTAAAACATGAAAATTTTGTCTTTTTGATTGAAAGTTTGATAGGTTGTTGTAGGCTAAGCTCGCTCTCTCTCTTCCTCTCTTTTTCTCTTATTCACTTACTCTTTCTCCCTCTGGAAACCAATCCTTTTTTTAGAAAAGGGGAAATTTGACATTTGTGGAAATATTTATTTAACAAATTTAAATCGAATTTAATTCTCAGAAGAGGATTAAATTTATCATGCTAATTTTTGTAATAAGTCATTAAAAGAAATTTATTAAAGTTTTTTTAAAATCATTTCATCATTTTCAACATTTTAATACTAATTAATAAATTTCGGGTCTAAAAAAAGAATTTAATAAGAATGTAAAGAAACTGTAATTTTATCTTTAAATTATTTTAAAAATATCCAAAATCAAAATTTAATAATTGGTTTATTTATAGATGTTTATTTAATTTGTTTTTCATTTATCAAACATATTTATAACTTTAACCAGTTGTAAGCTCGTCATCTTTACAAAGGTTTGGTATATAAGGATTTGTTATTGTGGGATTAAATATTAGAAATTTAAAATTTGTTTAAATAGACAACTATATTTTTTAACATAATGAAAATTGTAAAAGGTTGATGTTCTATTTGTAGAGTGTTATTTGGCAAAAATTCACATATTGGCGCTAGGTGGCGTTATAGTCGGTTCAAATTCAGCACTCTAATATAGCCTTATTGGATCTCTATAGTTTGAAAGATTTGAATTTTCAAACTATTATAGGACTTAAAATATAAAACTTTTACTTTAAAATTCAATTTTTTATGCGCCACATATAGTCACGTGACTTGATGAAAATTTTTTATAGTTTTAAAATTGCCCACGTTAGCTCTCTATATAATCGATTTGGTTCGGTTTCTTTTGCTCTTCTGGTTTAAAAATAAATGGGGTTTAATTTTTTCCCGTCAAAACAGTCTACGCCCTCTAGCGGCTCTACCTATATAATAAGGATTTTTTAAATTATTGAAACAATATGTGGGGACAGATTATCTATTTAATAGAGTAGATTAAAATTCATATGCAAAAGTCCTGCCACCCGCCGACTCCTTTGTAAAGATGACTTCGCAATTATATAACTTTGGACTTTAGTCTTAAGTAATGGAAAAATAAATTCCATCCAAGAATTTTTCATATTTTAAAAATATTCTTCTATCTTCTATATTGATCACTCAATAAATAAAAAAAAATTTCATTGATAAAATATTTACCTTGATTTAAATTTTTAAACGCATTTTGATTATATTTCTTTAAAATAATATGAATGTCTTCAATGTTTAGAATATTGAGTTTAATGGATAAATTAATGTGAAATAATGCATAAAATAATGAAATTTTTGTTTTATGCATAGATTATTATATTTATAATAATAAAAATCCATTTATATTTTATTTATATTTCATAATAAATATATCCTAAATTTATTTAATTTAAGTTGAATATAAACTTGCATTATTATTTAAAGAAAATATTGATTTTCATTTTAAGTATAGTATACTGAATTAATAAAAGTCGTAAATAATATTAATATAATATTATTCAAACACGAAATAAATAAATAAATAGTTTTTTGATGACATAATCGCAAAAATGTCTATAAAAATAAATAGAATCTAAATTTCATATAGAAAATAATTAATCTAATGAAAACAAAATTTCAAAATTACTTAGATAAAATTACATTTTGTTAAAGCATAAACCAAAATAAAAAACGATTGGTAAAAAAGTAATAAGGAAGAATTTTTTTAAATTACCGTTTTAAACAAAACTTTTACTTTTATCATAAATTATAATAAAATATTTAAAATGTTTCGATTAATTATTACTTATTTTTGTTGATTTAATTTTTCATTACAAATAAAAGAGTTACAAAAATAAAAAATAAAATATAAATTCGCTTCAAATCATTTATAAATTATTTATTAATTTATAATTATAAGATTTAAAAATATTTTAAAAAACTTTAATTTATATCTTTAATGCAGTTATATTATCAAACACTTTAAAATTTACTTAGAAGTTCAAATTTTTTATAAACAATTCAATACAAATTTAATAATATCTAGGTTAATATTTTTTTCCAAATAAACTAAGCAACTTTCTCAATAATATGTTGTTACAATTGTGGTTGAGTTTTAAGTCTGAAATCGAAAAACTATAACAAGAAGGCAGAAATTCTCAGATCTTAACTCTTAAAAATCCCGAAAAGAAAGTTCTCAGAATAATAGATAGATTTAATAAAATTTCTGATGTGGATATTTTTAGGCTTCTTATTTCTGTACTCATTTGTTTAGAAACTTGACAATCCTTTAAACTCCTGGCAATTGGAGAACAGAGACATTAAAATAATATAAATATTTATATCAATAACTTCAAATGTTTTGTCATAAAGACTTCTCCTAAAAAGTAAAGGTACTTCTGATAAGATTTACGAAATCGTCATTGGAAATTATCTTTTAACAAATATATCGAAATATATAAAAAATTTTATTAAAAATATGTTATATAAATAAATTCAGTAAAAATATAATACTTTGATTATATTTATAAATAATAAATATTTTTATTAACTGTAATTTTATCAAGATTTATTTATTAAATTATCCATATAAGATATAAATTTAATGTTGGAATAATATATAATATGATATTTAACCTTAGTTTATATTATTACTAAAGACTGTCAAATTAAATAAATCAATATTTTTATCGGTAAGAGATAGAGAGCTAAGGACAAGAAAATAATCCGAATAATATAATAAGAATATTTTTGCCAAATTTTATTTTTATATAAATAAATATAATTAAATATTTTTAAACGTTATTAATTATTTGGTTAAATTTCATGTAGTTTATGAATAAATCTAGTATTAGATATTAAAAGTAAGCCTTAAATAAGTGTTAGATATTGAAAGGGAGACTTAAGTCAGTGTTTTTAAAAGTAAATTATTATCAATTATAATGCCGCGAACGCATAAAACACATTTAACTAAACTAAAGCAATTTGTTAAAAATTTGGAAACTGTTTTTCGGTAGAAACAGATAAGGCTTTTGAATATTTATTTTGTAAGTGTTGTCAAATACGGGTTGTTTGTGACCAAAGTTAACAAGTCAGATAACACTAATACTTAAACTCCTTTAAAATCGTTGAAAAGCTTTGATAATAAACAGGACAATTAAAGACTCTTTTAACAAAAATCAAAAGAAATTTAATGAAGACTTGACACGATTTTTGTTAAAAACCAATATTCTTTTCCATCGAGTATTTAATGAAGAATTTAAGCAATTTTTTGAAAAATACACCTAATATACTGTTCCTTCACCTAAAATTTTATTGTCTAATAATTTAAAAGAAATTTATAACTATTGTGTTGAAAACATAAAATTTCAACTCGAAGATCAATATATTAGGATTGCAGTCCACCAGACTCGAGATTGTTTTCATAATAATATTAATAATGTAATTATCGGGTCAATAAATCCATTCAAAAATGAATGCACAATATTCATTTTAAATATGGAGTTCATTGCAATAAATGTTTTATGGCCCAATGGTATACAATACGAAAGAGTTTTGTCTGTTGAACAACGCGGCCAGTTATATGAAAAGCCGGGAAAGACATTGTGTAATACTTATTCAAAGCTAATTCATTTAACTTGTTTAGCAAATGGAGTTCACAATGTATGCGATTTTTTGATTATATTATACAGTGATATTAATTTATTGATCAGTTGTTGGAAACAAATAATAGTGAAATCAAATGAGAGAAGAAATCTTTTCAAAGAGATGTTTCCTAACTTAAGACTCCCATTTAACCGTTTAGGACTCGAGGGGACCTTTGGATAAATTCAGTCGAATATTACGCCAAATATTTCAATAATTTTTGTGATTATTTGTCTAAATTGGATGCAAAAGAATCCATTTGTATAGAGAGCGCAAAAAAATAGTTTCAACTCAAAGTAAAAAGTCTAGTATTAAATGTGACTTAAGTTATATTAATGCAAAACTTTCATGTCTTTCAACTCTAATCAAACAATTAGAAACTGAAAATATGCTTCTCCTTACTTCAATTGATTTGATTGAATCAACTTTAGAAGAGTTGAGGCAAGCAAATAGACAGGTATCAAAAACTATTTTAGAAAAATTTAATGAAGTTTTGGCAAAAAATAAAGGATTAAATAAAATTAAAGAAATTAATTCAATAATAAATGGAAATAATAGTTCGTGTGATTTATCACTATTTCCAGAAGAAATCTCAGTTTTTACATGGGCGCCTATAACTACCCGTGACGTCGAGAGGATTTTCTCAAAATATAAATGCGTACTCAATGACCGGCGCTTTAATTTTTCAGAATTTCATTTAAAGTATTATTTTATTGTTTACTGTAATAAGGATTTATTAATTCTTATTGTAATTGCATTATTTGCTCAAAATATTTAATAAAATTCAAATTTTTAATTAAATATTTTTAAATATTTTTAAATATTTTTATGAATTTAGGTAAATATTATATTAAATATAATGAATAGAATAAATAAATATAAATAAATGTTTTAATTATTACATAAGAAATGTTTCGATTATTCATTATTTAATTTTTTGATTTAGCTATTTTATTAAAATAAAAGAATGACATAAATAGTATATCAATTTGCAAAAAATCAATTATAAATTAAAAATATCTAGTAGCATTAAAATAATAATGCCATACCCACACACCCTCTTATAGTATGACCTGTGACTATGGGTATTGCATATCTAACATTATGTCATATAATCATTGACGTACTCTATGGGACAACGTAATTAAAAAAAACTAGACATATTGATCTCTTATATACTTTTTACAAATTTATTCTAAAATTATTAAATTTAAATTCCCTAGGGTTGTCCTTAACGGTATATTTAATGAAATTAAATTTTTTTCTAAACAGGGGGTATTTTGAACTTAATTTTTTAAAGAAAAATTTTAAAATACAGGTTTTGGGTAAAATGGATAATTGATTGACATTAAAGGCAATTGATATGAGTTAATTTTATATTAAATATATATGTAAGGTGAAATGAATTATATTTATTCGAAAGTAACCCTAAAATAATAATTTTTAAAAATTATATATTTATTACCAAAATTTAATTTAAAATAGTAATACCAACTAATAATAAACTATTAATTATAATTTGAATCAATAATGGCCATCTGGGGGGATATAATACTCCAATGCATCGGCGAGAAAAATAGTAGGAAAAAATTCGTAAAAGAGAAAAATTAAGAGAAATAAATGAATCAAAAGCTGTTAATAATAAAATAAATAGCAAAAAACATAATAAAAACCGATAAAATCGTTAATTTACAGTTTTTAACGCATATCTATACGCAGTAAATTTAAATTATATTGACATAAAATTTTCAATTTTTGAAAAATTCGTTTTTTGACTTAAATTTTTAGTTTATTCGCTTAAATATGATAGAATGCGTTAATTAAGAGTCAAATAAATGCATAAAAGCAAAAAAAAATACCTATAAAAATCTTTAAAACTACCTATTTTACCTTTGGCGGCCATTTTGAAAATACCACCCTATACCCCCTGTCGCGAGAAAAGTAGTCAAAAATAGCAATACCCCCCTGTCAAGTTGACCATGGCCATTACTAATTTGAATCTGAAGTAATGTTTTAAAAATTAATTTACAGATTTTAAAGTATTTTCAAATATTTATAAAATTATGTAACAGATATTTTATTATGAAGGGTTTTTCTTTTTTAACTTGATAAAATATAAAAAGTTATTAAAATATTTATATTTTGTTAAAGCCGAAAATTATAAAATAAAATTATTTATAAAATATAATTAAAAACAAGGTTAGGGTTCCTTGATAAATAGATCATTAAAATTATAAATTAAATAGATGTACTAAATATGCTTGATCAATAAGTTCGAATAAAGATTAAAATATTAATAAATATAAACTATTTTTGAAATATGTTATAACAGGCTTAAGTTATTAAATTTGACCAGGTTAATTTGAAGATAATATCTTGTTTATCAAAGTAATTCACCTTAATACCAGTTTTGACGTAACTTTTATGATTCCACAACCTATTAGGAAATGAAACAAATTGAACGAATGCCGACATATAGTACATCTTCATAATGTACATAATGATAGTTTAACCTTGTTTAAATAACAATGTTATATGTACGAACCGGAGAAATATATTGAAGATTATAATGAAAGCTTTATAAAATATGCGAACTATTAAATACGTTCAAGTT
>JAQFZM010003999.1:0-10192 GCA_034695785.1 Galumna obvia
AAAGGCTAAAAATTGACGTTTTATGTGTTTTTAGGCAATTTTGGGTCCCTAAAAAAATACCCCCCCTAATACCCCCCCTGAGGTCGGCTCCTTTAGCCATCTATGGCCTTGTTTTATAATAAGCCCTAAAATATAGTTAAAAGGCAATTATTTATCTAGCATTTATAGTTAAAACTCAATATAAAATTGAGTTTTGTAAATTATAATGAATATTTAAATTATTATTGATATTGTATTCATTAAATCCAGGGATGGATAAAAGCGGGGGTATTCCAGAACACCCCCCTATGAGGTCAAAATTTGAAAATATCCCCCTACGAGTTTGAGACACTTAACATTAGCGTCTATGGACAGACACTAGATCTGTTGGGATTTTTTTCTAGGGGGTATTTTGCCAAAATTTTGCCCCCATCCTAGGACTTGGTCCTTTAGCCATCCCTGATTAAATCTAATACTATTGCTAAAAACAATCCTATGATATGAAAAAATCTTTCAACAAACTTTGATGGGATAACATTGAAATTATGTTACAATACAATCATTTTTAAATTAAAATATATTTATTTTACAATAAATATAACAAATTATTGTTTCAATTTTGGCCAAATCTTTATTTTTATAAGAAATTGAATCAATTTTACAATTTTTTCGAAAAATACAAAAAAGAGCCTTCATAAAATATGATTAAATGTACAATTTTTATATTGATTTATTCTTTAATTTTAAATTATTTATATTCCACATTTTATCATATTTTTTGAATGATCAAGTATATTGGTTTTTATATTTTTCATTTTATTTTTATTTTTACTTAATAAATGTCAACAAATTATCAATAATAAGCAAAAAAATCTGTTCTCGCTCAAATAGGCAACTATTAATATTAAGTAAATAGGCATTTAAAGGCTCTAAAAACTTTCGTTAAAATGACCTTCAGTATGAGTTCGGTGAAGATCTCAAGTGTTAGGGCATTCCTATTAACCAATAAGAATAGGCGAAAATTCGTCTCTTAATACAAAAGTTTTAGTTGACTTTGGGGTTTGAAGTTAGGTTTAAAATGACCAACCTTACTCGATTTCAATAGTTCTTAAGTTGGACTGTCTTTAAATGTAAATAACTAATGTACTTGATATGATCTTGCCTATAACTTGACTACTTGCCAAATTGGTGGTCTCACTAACAGTCATCGATCAGTTGTATAAATTGATCGACAATTATAATCAAATTAGATATTTAGTGCTGACCCCCAAACCACCAAGCTACTTTACCAAACTGGTGAATGACTGTATTTAAAAATTATCTTATTTAGACTGGGCAAGTTGATTTCATCAAGTAATACAAGCACTTATGCTTTGAAAGTAATTTTTCTGTCATATTTTATTTCTTTATGAAGCGTTTCAGTATTGAATAATTCCTATCCTTTATATTGAATGTAAAACTCATTATTGTAGTCCATATAATTCTTAAGCTAATAGAATATCCTGTTTAAATTGTCTATAAAATTACCCTTGACAATAAATGTTTGATTACAATTCGTTGAAATTATTTAATAAATAATATAAACGACAGACAAATGAAAAAATAATCACATTTTTTGGAAAATCAGATCAAATTAATAAAAAAAATGAGAAAAATTTAGTAAAATTTAAAAATGATTTAAATAAAAGCAATACTTAAATAAAACTATAATAAGAAATAAAAGGAAAATATTTGATCAAAAGTTAAGCAATACTTCTGTGGAAACAATGAATAACAAATGCATTAAAAAAACTGAGATTTTGATTTCGGACTTAAATTTCAAAACGATATGAAAATCGTGGACTCATCGCTGATAACACTTCCTCTCAAAATGTTTTCACATTAAAATCCGCGCGATTTTTGTGCGGCAACAAACTCGGGGTAATCGATAAATCCATCCTTATTCTTGTCATCCATTTCGAGGATCGGATCTATCATTTGTTCCAATTCCTGATCAGTGAATATTTTAGTGGTTCCAGAAGTGGGTGCGTTTTGGCCCATATGTTTACTCTCTTCCACTAATAATTCAGACAAAAAACATTATATCATTTGAACCAATAATTCAAAACAAATGTATAAAAAAAATTATGGCTTTTCTTAGAAAATAACAAAATTTAGATAAAAATGAGTTAAGATTTTCTAAGATTATAAAAGAAAGATATAATAGAGATATTGTATGATTGTATGGTAGAGTATGAATGGTGCAAATGAGACAAACCGTGCCAATGGATCAGTGACTTAATGAGTTCACTTCCGTCTAATTTATTATTGTTGTCGTTGTCGTGCATTTTAAAGTAATGGAATTGAAGCTCTTCCTCAGACATTTTGGTAAGATCATCTTGGCCAATAGCCCCGTGCAAATGTTCCTTAAACACAATCATTAAAATTAAAGTCTTTATAATAATAAAAAGTTTACTTTTAAGTGTTGTTTGTCGTGAATACGTTGAGTGTCGTGAAGAACATTAGCACCGGGTTGTGGCTGTTGTTGATATTGTGGCACCTGTTGGTACTGCACCTGTTGTTGACCCGATTGGTATGAATGGATTTGTTGTTGATGTTGAGGTACTCCCTGTTGTATCCCCTGTTGGTGTTGAACCACTTGTTGTTGTTGTTGTTGTGGTACTAAACAAACCAATCATTGCATTGATTTACATATTTTTATTGAAAAGAGTATAACATTTAAATACCGTATTGTTGTTGATATTGTCCTAAAACCTGATTTAAGCTTAAAATACATAAAAATAATAAAAATTGGGATTCAGTTAAACAACTGATCCATTGATTTGAAGCCTAAGATTAAGAACAAACAAAATGTCAAACAATTAATAAATGACTGAAATTGTTATCGGCTTTTGTCTCACCTTTTGAGTCATTATTTAATTTAATTTTGTTGAGACTTTCCTTTGACTAAATAGGGTTTAAGTTCAACAAATAGTTATTTTAATTGACTTCTATTTAAGTATTGAATTTAATTGTAATTAAATCTAAATTTATATTCAAATAACATGTGATTGAAGTCAATATTTTTGTTGAACTTTAAACAGACGTGTCG
The DNA here is from genome assembly GCA_034695785.1 of Galumna obvia. Lineage (NCBI taxonomy): Eukaryota > Metazoa > Arthropoda > Arachnida > Sarcoptiformes > Galumnidae > Galumna > Galumna obvia. Next base: position 3,071 of record JAQFZM010003999.1, read on the forward strand.
TACAAATTGATTGTCTGTTTCCACGACAACATTATTTTACATTAATTACGTCTATTATTTAACTTTACTCTTGGATTTGATAACCTTATTTTTTTAACAAGAAAAGTTTATAATTTTAGAAGTGAATAACACTACTAAATCTTATAATGAAATATTAACTTGTTAATTAAAAACAGAAAGTAAGTAATGATAGCATGCTCAAATGTGGTTTAAAGAGTTGAAACCCACTGCATTAATACACTAAATAGGAATAAATAAGTGATTATTTGCTGATAAAAATGAGTTAATTTTAACATTAAATATATTTTTCATTTAAAAGTTTTATGAAATAATTACTATAATTAACATTAAATCACAAGAAGTATAATATCCTGGGGCTATATATTGCACTTTTTTCGAGGTTAATCACTGATAAACTAAATATTTTTGTTTCTAAAACAAGAAAATTCACTTTTGCTTTAAGTAAAAATGGATTTTATTTGAATTTCAAATGAAGTGATTATAAATGATTTCTCCTAAAAAAAGTTGTTTCAAACGAAAGAGAGAAAAGGGTTTTCACTGAAAAATATTCGTTGCATTGATTTGAGTTCTCTCTTATTGTGAGAATAATATTTAACAATAAAGAGGTGGAGAAAAGTTTAAACGACAAATGTTTAAACAAATGTTATTATATTTCTGTTTTACTAAATATTTTATTACAATTTAATAGTAATTTTAGTGCCATTCAGTCAATAAATCAAAACTTATATTACATCTCAATTATATTTTTAATTAAATTTTGTGTTAAATGTAATATACCCTCACTTTTAAATGACTCATTATTTCATGAGAGGATACACATGTTTTGTGCTTAAGTGTTGCTCATTTGTCCTTGATCATTTAACAATTTGACCATTATTGGTGTTTTTGATTAGTTAATAAAAGTATCAGGTTTAAATATTAAAATAGTGATAGCCGTGCCTTTTGTCAAATAGAGAGGAGTTTGAAAGACCTCTGGACAACATCTGGAGATTCTGGACATCTCTGAACTATAATTAACTAATAATTGATAAAAGATTTTTCATATAAATCATTGGTTTTAAGAGATTATCTCAAAACATATCTAAGATTTGTGTTGTTTTAAAGGCAATGGTTTGACGAATGCTTTCCGACTGAACCCAAACATAAGTGAAAACTAATCGATATTTAGTTTTATTAGTTTTAGGAAAAAGTATACATAAAATCCATTTTTGTTTTATATAAATTACATTTTGTTTTTAATTTTGTGGTCAAACCATTAATTGAATTAAGAAAATGTCTGCAAAGGAGGGCCCACTTTTGCCAACAGTCATAACCAGTTATAACCAGAAACCGATGCCATTCATTAAAGTCTTCAGAAAACATTTGCCATTAATTTTTATATCAATTTTATTGACATTAAGTCTATTGTGTTATGTTTTTGTGCCACAAATCAGGACAACTGCCAGTAGTCTTAACGCATATCAAAACAATTTGAGTCCCCAAAAGAGCTCAGAATCTGTTTTAATCCGACCCGTCTTCAATCCCCGACCTAACATTAAATCTCCATTAAATCCAGGGATCATTCCTTACAATAATAATAATAATAATAATAATAATAATAATTACAATAATTCGAAATCAAATGTTAATCATTTGGAAATACTTGCAATCAATGGACAACCATTGGAACTGCCGTCGGGTGAAGACAAGAACAGTACAGTGAGAGCTCAAAGACTATTTGTCAAAGAAATGATGAGACATTCGTGGGATTCATATGTGAAGTACTCGTGGGGTCACAATGAGTTGAAGCCAATCTCACTGACCGGACACACTTCAGACATATTTGGAGGCGACCATCTCTTGGGCGCCACAATTGTTGACTCTCTCAGCACTCTTTACATAATGAATATGACTGAAGAGTTTGAAAGGGCCCGACAATGGGTTCAGCATAACCTAGACTTAAGTCAAGTCAATAGTGAAATGTCTGTCTTCGAAACTGTCATCCGATTTGTTGGCGGACTATTGTCTGCGTTTGCCTTCACTAAAGACCAAATGTTTCTCCAAAAGGCCAGACATGTGGCCGACCGAATGTTACCCGCTTTTGAGACAACCACTGGTAGGCATAACATATCGTTACAAAATTTTAATTAATTTAATAACAGGTCTTCCGTTGGCGTTAATAAACCCGAGCACAGGTCGGGCTCGAAACTATGGATGGGCTTCAGGTGGCAGTTCTATTCTGTCTGAATTGGGTTCACTTCATTTAGAGTTTGTATATATGAGTGCAGTAACGGGTGACTCAAAATATGCAGAAAAAGTCCGCAAAATTCGTGATTTTATGGATAATATGAGTAAACCTTATGAAGGGCTTTACATGAATTATATAAATCCATATAATGGCAATTGGGGTGAAGACAGCATAAGTATCGGTGCTTTGGGTGACAGTTATTACGAATATTTGCTCAAATCATGGGTTCAGTCAAACAAAACAGACATTCAGTCGTGGCGTATGTACGACAGCGCTATCGAAGCCATTAATAGAAAACTCGTCCAAAAGTCTATTTCAGGTAATCAACAATAAATTATTTATCATTTATTGATGTGGACTGTCCTCAGGGCTCACATATTTAGCAAAACAGAGTTACGGTCGACTCGAGCACAAAATGGAACACTTGGCCTGTTTTTCGGGCGGTATGTTCTCGTTGGGAGCACTCGATTTAAAGGATAAAAGCAAACGAAACCATTTTTTCCAATTGGGGGCCAATATTACAGATACTTGTTATGAGTCATATCGACGGACGGCTACACATATCGGTCCCGAATCCTTCTCTTTTACAGAAAAGGATGAAGCGGTGGCTCTCAATAACTTCGATAAATATTATATTTTGAGACCAGAAGTGGTTGAATCCTATTTCTACTTATGGCGTCTGACTCACGACCAAAGATTCCGCGATTATGCCTGGAGTGCCACTCAAGCCATCGCTCGACACTGTCGAACAGCCAATGGATTCTCTGGTATAAGAAATACTTCCGATCCTCAGTCGCCTAAAGATGATGTTCAGCAAACATTCTTTTTGGCCGAAACACTCAAATATTTATATTTAATCTTCTCTTCCGATGATTTAATTCCTTTGTCTGAATGGGTATTCAATACAGAGGCTCATCCCTTACCCATTCTGTCAGTGAAAGATATTCAAAGGACAGGAGTTTCTTTTGGAAGGGCTCCTAATTATGCGTCTAATAGTTTACGTAATTAAAATTTAGTTAACTTTTATTTTATTCATAATTTTAAGTCATTTTTGGTTTTCTTTTCTTTTATAGTTTTTTTGATTACATTCTTAATAATACGAAAAATATTGAATTTTAATATTTTATAAATTCGTTCAAAAATTTAAAACTAAAGGTTTTAATACTTTTTATATTTAAAATTTAAATCTATTTTTCTTTTATTTTCTGAATAAATCAATGAATACTCTTTTAGGATGAATTAATTATATATTTAATGATCAGGGTATGTTTTATATATTTTACTGTTGGTTATATTTATCTTGATCATTTGTAAAATTTATCAGAACTTATTAAAATTCTTAATGAATTTTATTTTAATATTTATTATAAACTTTTGTATCAAAAGTGAAATTATTTAAGAAAATTACTGAAAATAATTGTTTTTCACTAAATTTTTATAAAACGTTTTAAGTTTTTAATAAAAAACATTGATTTTATTGAAATAGTTTTAAACTTTCTTTCATATCTATGAGCCCAACATTTTCTCATAAAAAAGAAACCTCTATTTAAAACCTGGTTGTAGTTAAGCTTAAAAGCGAACAGTTTGGACACCATTTGCATTTGATTTGTTTATTATACAAATAATACGTATATTATTCAATATGTGTTCATATAAACGTATTATTTATAAAATAGACAAATCAATATAAATGGCATCCAAACTGTTCGCTTTTAAGTTTAATTACCTTTACCTTTACTCTGAAAACAGTATCGATTCATACTAATAGATGTCACCCAACACACAGTTAAGTTAGTTTTCTGATTGAAATTTTTGCTATAATTTTAATATTTTAAAAGTAATTAAAAATCAATCACTAAATTAAGTGTTCATCAAAATAAATGTCAAATAAATTTCAATTTTTAAAATATAAAATTTATAAGAGTAGGTCTTATATTTATTTTATTCGATAAATAAATATAAGGTTTAGATATTTAAGAATGTTTAGCCTAAGAACAATAATTATTGGAGAGTATAATCTTGTTCATAAGAATAGTGAACAATTTAGAAAAAAAATATATAATTTCTTGTTTAATAAATATTAATACGTTTAAATGTAAATGTATTATGTATAATAAATTAATATAATTAATATGATGATTCATTGATGTTTATTATGAATTTAAAGACTTAATTCATATTAATTTAATTTTTAGAATTAATTATTATTCATTGAAAAACAGATTTGATGTTTAAAATTAAGAAATTAATTGTAAATACTTTAAGATTTCTTTTATAGTTTTAACATTTCATTCGTTAAAATTATTAAAATATTCCTAAAATTGTGTTTTGAACATAATATCGATGGAAATTTATTTTTTGATTTTAATATTTAGTTTAGTTAAATTATCAATTGGTTAAAATGTTCCATGGTCATTGTTTGTTTGATAAATGAGGTATTGACTAATAAAATTGACTTTAAGCTTAATATTGCTACTACCTTGGTAATATTAATCATACATTATTTCTTTGGAAATTATAAAATAATTGATAACTTAATGATAAATTTATTTGTCTGTAGTATAAAATCTATACTATAGAATCTATAGTATAGAATCTATAGTATAGATTCTACTAATGTTATTTTGAAAATAATATTGCAAGTTGTAATATACCTTGCTAATATTTTATATAGTGATAATATATGGAGAATTGTATCAAAAAATGTACATTAAATATTATCTCGAATATAACCTGATTTTATAATAATTTTAATTTCTAAAAATTGTATAAATTGTATAAAAACTGATACATAATATAACAAAATGAAAGTTTAATTCAAGGCTATTATAGATAATGTATGAGCAGGATATGAGTCAGATAATATAACCGATTGTAATTTTAATTCCGGATTATTTTGTCGATTTTAAAAATCAGAATAGATTTTTCGATAAAAATTTTATAAAATATGAACAAGGAAATTTCATTCTAAAATTAATAAATATAATATAAATGTTGAAATCGATAGACAGTTATTGATAGGTCTGTTCCGTTAAATAACTGTAAGAAATGTCAGCTTTAAGGCTAATCTATTGGTGACGATAAGGTATGCAAACAATAAAATTAGTTTTTATTGGTCTCTAACTTAAAGTCTGTAAGAGATGTCATAACAGATATATTTTTAGATAAGACTCTTTCGAGAGGAAAGATATCACTTCCAGGTAATGATAACGCCTATTGTAGTCCAACATTTTGTGTAAAAAGTAATTTATGTAAAAATCCATTTGAAGTCAATTAAATCATTCATTGATTATTTGTTGAAATAAATGTTAATTTAGTGGTTGACTCGAGTTGAGTGAATTGTGTTGTCATGACTACTAAATAACACATAAGTTGTCTATAATTTGTTTATTCATTTTTGTTTCATTCGTCAACTTTTCTCAATTCAATTTTGATTTCATAAAGTCTGTATAAAATCGATATTAAATATCAAAACAATTTTTTTTGTGCCATATTTTAATGCTATTGAAAAGTGATGCGACCCAATGTGTGTCCACTTCTGCCAATACATCATTCATTGCATTCAAAGTCCTCTCCATTTATTAGAAGAATTTTTCGCAAATATTTGATATTAATTTTTATTTCTGTTTTGTTGACACTTTCTTTAAGTTATGTTTTGGTTTCACAAATTATGACAAACAAAAACAAATTTGATAATTATCAAGATCAGTCTTCGATATCTGATCAATCTTTTAGAAGTGCACAAGGGCATATTTATAAGAAAAAGGAAGCTTCTTCAAATAATTATTCAGTAATATTTTCAATTATTATTACTTATAAATCAATTTATTAATAAAATGGTAAAATAGTTTTTAACAAGGTTAATTAAAATTTGAATTTGGTAAATGAAATTAATAAACATGAATTTAATCTAGGACAAATGTTTGAGCTATTTATACTTTAAATAAAATTCAAAAAGGTTATAATTTAAGAAGTTATAATTTGCAATCGGATTAATATTACCTAAAATAGTACCTAAAATAGTACCTTCAATCTTATATTCCTAAATAACATTATCTAGTTCTTAAAAAAATGACCCCTTTATTAATCATATTTATGATGTATATTTCACCTTTCTTATACGCTATATCAGGATAAAATCCAGGGATGGCGAAAGGGGGGGTATTCCGGAATTTTAAAAATCAAGAAACTTATATAATCTAGCACCATTAATATCATTAATTAATTTAAATCTTAAAAACTATAAAAGTTTGTGTAAACTAAAGACGAATTTTTATGTTAACTTAATATTTAGGAAATGAAAATAATTTAATTCAGATTTTTTTTAGAAATATTAATATGACAAATACCCAGATGACAATGTGATCCACATATGTTTATCATAAATTGATTTAAACATTTGTTTTGCGTTTATTTATTAAAATTTAATAATAAAATAAAGATTTTAGTAATAAAATCATTAATATTTAATAATTGATCTCAGAATTAAAACTGAGAAATAAATATAAAATACTTTTTAATATACGGTTTTAATGATTGAAGGTTAATACAAATACAGTAGAAGTTCACAGTTTTAAATACCCCTACCGTGAAAAAGCTCCTTGGTGTTAAAAATTAATGATAGTTTGAAGGACCCGCTATACTATTAATGTTAAAATTATTCCGTGTAGTGAATTCCCCTGTTGTAAAAATCTCTTAGTTGTGAATAATTTTAGTTATATTTACTTAAAATTTCATTCTCTTTTGTGAATTGAGCGTTACATTTAATGAAAAAACTATAAATAATTTATTATTCCAGTGAAAAGTAGTGGTTAAAACAAAATAATGCTTAAATAAAATGAAAACCAGTACGACATAAAAGTCATATTTTATAT
>JAQFZM010004000.1:0-10192 GCA_034695785.1 Galumna obvia
ATTAATAATTATTAATAAAATGCTCATCGAGTCATTTAAAACTTGAACGTAATTTTATTCTTGAATATCTAGAAAGCTTTCATTATAATCTTCATTATAAAATTCCTCACTTTGATTAAAATGAATTAGTTGGACCAAAAGCTTTCAATGATAGTAAACGAATATTACTCTAAAACGGTTTAGGTATTTCAAAATTGGTAAAATCCATTACAGACACCCACTTAGTTGTGATCTAAGGAGGTATAAAATATTTACATAAAGCTAATTTATCGTTGAAATTTTTAAGCATTTAAAATGGTCATAGTCACGGGTCATACATGGATAGATACATTCATTATAATGAATTGAATTTATAGTAGAAGAAGCAAATTTGAATGCGGCACTAAAATTATTTAAATCGGCAAAGAAATAAAAGAATTTAATTAAAATTATGGTTAATTAAAAATGTGGTAATTAAAATATCAAAGTTTTTATATTGATAAATATTATAACAATCTAAAACGCATTTTACCTGAAATATTTTTCACTGAATTCCCGAAGTTATATAAAGTATTTAATATTGTTTTCTACCTTCCCCTCCCTCCCCTAATTGTTTGCAGTTCATAAAATTTCTTTTGATAAAAAAGATAGTTTATTCTCTAAATATTAACGAGTAATTTGCAAACTCTTTTAATAGTAATGAAAAAGTATAGAAAAGATACACTTTTTTGATATAAACGTAGGGAATGGAAAGGACACAATCTATTTGGTTCATCTTTTTGTTAGTAAAGAATAACAAGAAAAAAATGTTATTATTTAAGTTCTACCCCTTTGTTTGAATCTCTTCGGAGATCAATTAATATTATTTTTTTAAACTACACTAAAATATTTATTTACGACAAAAATTTATCGAAATTTTTTACGAAATGAATTTGTAGAATTTTCTCTCTTTGGAAATACATTCTTTTATAGAAATTTAACAGACATAAAAGTTCTGTATTCACCAAAGGAGGCCCCTCTTTTATTAATAACTAATTTGTTAATTAAAGGATAGTAACTCTTTTGAACAAATAACTTGATAATTTAATAATTGTATACAATTTGTTATGTAACCACTGCTTAAACGCTCATAAAATAAATTTAATCATATAATTTATTCAAAAAATAAGAAATATAATTGCATTTTTATAAAATTTCATTTTATTTTTATCAACAAAACATTCTAAAAATTATGAATTGCAAATTATTTGGTATAATTACCTTTTTCAATTTAATCATGATTAAGCAATTTTTATATTTTGAAAAATTGTAGTTTTAAAACATTTTGAACCCTCTAATATAAATGATCAAATATCACACTTTAAATTTAACAATGGGGGGAATTAATGTATGAGCTTGCAAAATATCGTTACATTTCATTAATTAGTTTAAGAAATATAGCCTGTTTAGTTATCGCAGATAGATTTAAGCACTACTGTATTTTCAATAATTTTCATTTTTATGTGAATAGCTTAAGACAACCGCTCAGTTAATCACAAAATCCTTTAACACAAAATTTGTGAGAAATTGTGAGAAAACTATAATTATTAACAAGTTGTTTAAATTAATTTTTATTCATATATTTTATTGAAGTTATAAATAAAAATAAGAAAAAATATTCAATAATCAAAACAAATTGAGAATAGATTTTGAAAAATAATGAAATGTCGAGAAAAGTAAGGATCAGTTGGTTACTTTCCGATGCCTTGGTATTGTGAGACAGATTTAACTTTACCATGCTGTTTTATAAGTTGATTGTAATATCCCATACCCATATCTTGGTCGTCTTGAGATCTCTCAGATTCCTTTACTTTTGAATAAGAATTAATGGCCACCCGTGTATTGCGATATAGACTTGACTTTGGCATTGCATTAAATCAGGGTCCTCAGTTTCCGTATGAAGATTAAAGTTTAGGTTTATCTTATTAAACTCTCTCTCTCTCTCTCTCTCTCTCTCTCTCTCTCTCTCTCTCTCTCTCTCTCTCTCTCTCCTCTGCCAACCAACTCATTTGTTAGAAACTGGCAGATTTCGTCCTTTGATAGAAACGGAGGGAATCGACGGCTTAGTAAACTAAAATAATTGTTCAAGCTTTTATCAAATTCATATAATTACTCTTCACTAAATTTATACATAATGAAGCTTTTACAATATTATATAACAAAATAATATATTTTGAAAAATGCTCGTAAATGTAGTGAAAGGCTTTCCCCTCAAACCTTATTTTATAAATTGACTTGTTTATTAAAAATATTTTTAATTATCTATTTTATTCCAGTGATAACCACGAAGGAGTATAGCAAAAAAACGCCCTGTAATCGATGAAGTACCTCAATGCTACCCCTCGCGAATGATCGGCGATAAAAATAGAAAAGGAAAGTTCTTAAAATCGAAAAAATTAATAGAAAAAATAAATGAAAAAAACTGAAAATTTTTATATAAAGAAAATATAATTAAATACAAAATATTATAAGCAATAATTTACAGTCTTTAAATGTATATTTGAAAATTATTGATAAATGATCGAAATTTTTTTAAATAACTTAGATTAACCTATATAAACTTTAAAACAATTAATAAAATTTCATTGATCATATAGGGCCTGGTTATCCTTTATATTTTATGAGATTTGCAATGAATTTGGCATGATAATTTTATTTTAAATGATTTTCAAATTTTCAAATATTTTTAGAATTTTCTTTGTTATTTTGTTAATAATAAAGAAAGGACAAGGGGCGGTTTACCTTTGTGGTTGGGCGAGGGGTTTTATCATAATTATTCTATAGGTATTCATTACCCCCACCTAACCTGCAATTCTTATAGAAATCGACGCGGTAGAATTTGTATGAAGTTAAATTATGTTAAATTATTTATCATTAAGTCAATGGGGGAAAATCGAAATTTGACAACTTATGTAGACCCCGCCTATTAATTTTAAAAATCTGAAATTCTCAGCATAGATTTATCTTAACAGAAGGCAGTTTATAGAGAAATGGCATTTTGCTTCTCACATTTGATCTTAGGAATCTAATTTTTAATACATTTTATAAGTAAAGTCATCCCATTAAAATTTCATCTTCTAAAATAATACTAGAAGCAAAACGCAACTTCTCTATTAACTGCGTTTTGTTAAGATAAATCTATGCTGAGAAGTTCAGATTTTTTAAATTAATAGGCGGTGTCTAAATAAGGTGTTCGATTTTCTCCCATTGACTTAATGATAAATAATTTCACATAATTTAACTTTATACAAATTATACCCCATCAATTTCTATAAGACTTGCAGGTTATGTGGGAGTAATGAATACCTATAGAATAAGCATGCTAAAACCCTTCGTCCAACCACAACGCTAAACCACCCCTTCTCCTTTCAAAACTCCTTAGGATTTAAATTATTAGGAATTTAAAATAAGACATTTCAAATTTCTATCAAGCTAATTTTATGAGCTATATAACTTTAACTATAATATTCCATTATTTTGAAATAATTCAAAATATATAGAAAATTTTTAAAATTTATAAAATTCAGGCAAAACCATTTTTGCAATAAAAAAATAAATTTTTTCTTGCTTGTCTGAGAGATTTTATAGCTCAAAAGTTATAAAAAGGGTTTTCCCTACTACTGAATATTATATTGAGAATGTATTTAAACAATAATTTTGAATTAATTTAAAGCTTTATATAAAACTCTATTAGTTTCATTTATAATTGTATTCTTCACGGCATAGAACTTAAATGAGATATTTGCAGTTGAGGCGTTACGATGAGTAACGAGAAAAATAAGTTGTTGGCTTTCAGTGGCTTAGGATTACATTTTATAGCATAAGTGCTAATTCATATGTTCATTGTTTTGCTAATTTGTTTATATTTCAATATATTCTCGTTGAGATACAGCGCTGAAGAATTAGTAAATTGTCGAAAACTTCTGTAAAATACAATAAGTTTATTTTCAATATAGTTGTTGTCATATGAAAAGTAAGTTTCTTAAGTTTTTTTTAAATAATATATGACCTACATCAATTACACCTAAAATTTAAATAATTTATAATTTAATTTATAACTCAATAACTTAAAAGTATGGATTAAAAAAACTTAAATTTTATTGTTTCTTCTTTTAGTAACTAACCATATATTACAGAAAAAAAACATTTTTTCAATAGAATATAATTAAGACTATTCCGGATGAAAATTAATATTAAATTGAGAATAAATTTTTCAATTAATTTTCTTAAAAGGAAAACTATAAAATAAAGTTTTATTTTATTTAATTGTTTTATAAGGGGAGTGGTGTAGTGGTTAAAGGCACCATTCCTGGCTTTAAAGGCTAAGCTCAGCGAGGTGAGTTCGAAACCCGGCTGACTCAGTAGTCTACGCTTGTGTGTTTCCACCGCATGAGGTAAACGGAGGAATTGGCGCACCTCTTAAAAAATAGAGCGCTATGTTTACAACATGTTCTGTAAATCATTGCTTTAATTGCTAAATAAAAATTATTATTAAAAATAAATCTATTTTAACAAAATTGGGTTGATAACCTGCTCAAAATTGCTCAGGAAAATTTCAAAAATTACAAGAATTTTCTTGAATATTTTAGCATTTTATGAGTTAATCCAAAAATCCCAAAACTCGTATCGGTTTATCTCAGATTTTTGCATTGAATTTGATAAATTTCGTTAAAGTTTGACTAAATAAAGTCACATAAGGAAGAAAAAGCCGTAAAATTGATGTTTTATGTGTTTTTAAGCAATTTTGGGTCATTTCAAAATACCCCTTTATATTTCTTCTTAGTTCGTACCAAAATACCCCCCTTTATATTTCTCTTGGACCTCGGTCTTTTTCACTCGGTCTTTGAACTTAATTCAATCAATAATTTACTAATCAATCATTTCTTTTGTTTATGAAATTTAAAATATATTCAAAATTGACTCAAACTATGGCTTTAATCAATCGACACAAGAGATGAATGACCTTTTGATTGACTCAAGTGATTACTCGAATACTATAACTCATCGATGAAGTCATCAATAATCGACTCATTTCTTGTTTTTCTTAATTTCTTATTATTAGTCAATTATTTGTTCAAAAGTCTTTTTAAAACATTATCTTAAAAACAATTATTATTTAAAGAATTTATTTAAAAGTTATTAAATTAATTATTTTATTTAAAAATTAGTTGATTTTCTTAAAATATTAGACTAAAGTATGTTTGTATTAAACTATGACTCAATATCTGTAATTCCTAATCGACTCATAACTTTGTTTAAAACTCAAAACTATTTGTCACTAAAACTACCCAGAGTCTAATTCTAATACTAATCTCTGATTGCCTGAAAATCGAATAAACTCTTTGGTTTTCCAATATTTAAAAAGGACTTAATTGTGACGATTTAAGAAAGTTCTAAATCTTCAGTAATCAAAATGTAGTCAACAATAAATCAGTTTCACTTTTAGAGTAGAAAAACATATAATTTAATTAAATAATAAATTTGGTATTATTTTGTATTAATTCGTCTCTAATTTATTTAAGTGTTTAAGTTATATTTGTGATCAAATCTTGTTTGTCGTATAATATCTGGAACTCAATTCAATCGACAAAAATGGATGTCTTGCCGTTTGATATCGAATACAACAATACATATGATTGCCGGCGTTCCTATCGACTACCTACACCCCGACGCACAGCCCCACCTTAACAGAAATGTTATTAAATGCGTTAAATCAAATGGCATTTAAACAATTAATAAAAATTTGGATATTAATTGGATAGTAATAGAATATTAAGTTATTAATTAATAAATATTTTTAAAAATATCTATTATTAAAATATTTATAATATTTGACATTTAATTTAAAAACATGAGTTTTCAGTTAAATTGAAATAATTTGGGGAATTCCAATATCCCATATTAAGACAAGTATTAAATATTTAATGCCCTGAAACACAACGGATTCCATTTTAACAATCCATAACTTATTAATTATATTAATATTTGACTTATAATTAAATTTAATAGAATTTAAAGAATAAAACTTTTATATAATTTATTTATTTATCAAAAAATCTTAGACCCTTTTCTTCATCCAATTTAGGATTAAATGGTGTTTAAAATTTATGAATTATTACGAATTGTAGTTTGTATCCAGTTCAAAAAATATGATACCTTTGTATAAACACCAGGAAATTCATCTTAAAAATAACTCTTTTAATATAATATATACATTGTATAATAATTCGATCAAGGTTTATTTGAAATAAAATTATTTCACAATTATTACCAACACAGGTCATTCCATATGATATAATACCAACCAAAGTCTCTCTTTCTTTCACCAAGATAAAATTTAATGTTCACAATAAAATTTTTAAAAACATTTACCAAAGACATTCTCAATTAAAAACCTCCAGCATCTGTCTAGGTAAAAATTATCTTGCAAATTAAAATTAAATAACATTAAATCAATTGACCAATTGATAGTTATTTTAGATTATGAAAACAAAGATAATTTATTTGTTTGAAAAAATTTTGATTAATAGAGTAATTAATTCATTCAAAAAAATATTACATTTAAATTATTGAATAAATTGTTTAAAATTCATTTTATAAATCATTAATCAAAAAGTATTGAAAAACTGAACAATTGGTGATTTTACTTTCCATCATATTTGACAAGTATCTAATTTAGACATTAATATAACAATAGAGTAAATATTAGTTAAGTACAATTATCAAATAATCATAAATAAATTTATTTTTAGTTTATTTTTATTAAAACTCTTGCAATAAAAATATATTTAACAAAAGTAACATAACATTCAAATAATAAAATTTATAATTAATTATTATTGGAATTTATAATAATAAATGAGATAAATAAAATGGCATTAAAAAAATTAATTAAAAATTTGATATTCAAGGGATAGTAATTGAATAGATATTTATTTATTAATAAATAATTTTAAAAAAATTCTATAAATAAAATATTTGTATTATTTGACAATTCCTTTAAAAATAGGAGTTTTCAGTAATATTAAAAAAATTCCGGAATGTCTAATAAACCAAAAGTAAAACAAGAATTATATATTTAAAGCCCTGAAACACAATGGCTTCAATATTTACAGTCTATACCTTATTATTTTGATTAAAATTTGACTCATAATTAAATTTAATAGAATTTTAAGAATAAAAATTTAATATAAATTATTTAATTATCAAAAAATCTTAGTCCCTTTTCTTCATCGAATTTAATATTTAATTGGGTTTAAAATTTAAGGTATATTACGTATTGTAGTTTTATATCTTGTTCAAAAAATATGATATCTTTGTATAAACACAAGGAAATTCATCTGAAAAATAACTCTTTTAATTTAATATATACATTGTATAATAATTCGATTAAGGTTTATTTGAAATAAAATAATTTCACAATTATTAATAGCACAGGTCACTCCATATGATATAATACCAACCAAATTCTCTCTTCCTTTCACAAAGATTAAATTTAAAGTACAATATAATCTTTTTAAAAAGGTAATTATATATCATAGAACATTTATTATTTATGAAAATTATATTTGTTTAAAATAAATTAATATTTTGATAGCTTTTATTTACACAAAATTAATGAGCAAGGTTAAAATTTCTTACTTATTTATAGAAAGTTTTGTTTACCTTGTACATTTTTTTGATTAGAATTTAATTAATCTAAAAGAAATACCCTAAGTTAAAAAATTTTGTAAATGTTTTGTTGATTGAATTATTTTATTAATAAAATATTGAATTCGTATTAAATTAATTAAATTAAAAAATACAATATTTTATTGGTTTGTATTTCAAAACATATTTTAATATGAAATTTGAATTTAGATTAAATTTATGGATATTTTTCTTAATATACCATGGTAAGTCAATCTTATTGCATAATTATTATAAAAATTATTTCTATTAGAAATAAATTCAAATAAACAAGTATATTTTAATCAAAATTTTAAAAATATTCTAAATTTTTCCAAAATAATAAAGTCTACTCAAGATTTATTACATAGAAATAACACAGAAAATAATTACCATGCTAAAGAAATACTATAGAACTAAAAAGTTTTTAATGGAATAAAACTAAAAAGAAAAATGCCTTGCATCATTCACATAACTTGAAAACTTTGGAGAACTTTTTTTTGAAGGCCAAGTTGTTCCTGATCAATTTAATCAGAGCTTCACTTTGATTGCACTTATTGAGTGAAATTTGTGCGTTTGCTATGTGAACCCTATGAACACTAAACTTGGTTAATGAATGAACATGGTTGTTGATACAGTAAGTATAATAAAATATTTTACCCCCTTTGCAATCAAGGTGAAGCCCTGAATTAAATTATACAAATGAGAGAGGAGTGCAGAGGGCGCCAGAGTTACGAATCGGTAACTTTGTGTTGACCACAAACCCTATCAATAGTCTGTCGGAACCAAATTGTGGAATTCGAACCACAAACTATATCGTTGGCGGACAAAAGGCACTGGCGGACAGCCATCCCTGGGCTGCAGCACTGCTTATCAATGGGAGCATATGGGCCGGCGCTACCATTATTAACGAGTGGAGGACTATTACTGATGCACATGCTTTTGTGTGAGTTTAATATATCCTTGATCAAAGCCAACTTGATTCTAACATAGAAAATTTATTTAATTTGATAAATAGGGATTTGCCTAAGGGATTCAAAATAAACATGCAAAAGTTATCAATAGCTGTAGATAATAACGATAGAACTAAAGCAACGGTATATAAGGTGTCAAAAGTGGTCCCAAACAAGATGTTTTATATAAATACGTTTCAGTCATCAGACATCGCTCTCATGAAAATTATGGGTCCCATAAAAATGGGGGTTAAAGTTAGACCTATATGTCTGCCCAAACAGAGCTTTCAATAGGTTAAAAGAAAGAGTGTTTTAGTGATCGGTTGGGGATTGACTTCTTATGATGAGGAGGACACTAATTATACCTCTCCTATAATGTTGAGACAAACAGAACTCAATGTCATTTCAATGGAAGAATGTGCTAGAACATATGGCAGCATAAAGAAAATGATATATAGATCCCAAATATGTACGTACAAAGATTGGAGTGATGCGTGTATGGTCAGTTTATTTATTGTTATATAATTCTAAATTGAATGATAATTTTTACCTAGAGTGATTCTGGAGGTCCTATAATTGTGAATATCAATGGTAAGTGTTTTTAAAAAGATTTTCAAAACTTTGCTCAACTAAGTAGACAAGGTCTTTGTCCATGTATGCTATACGTTTCAATAATTATTTAATAATTTTAATTTATTTATGAAAATTTAAAGTATTAACTCTAATAGATATATAAAATTGCTTTATATTTGACATATTTCTATCATTTTATTAAATATAATAATAAATTCATTTAAAACATGTTAAAACCTTAAAATAAAAATGAATTTAACAAAATTTTAAAATATTTTTAAACAATATTTTACAGAAATAAAAATTGAAAAAAGAAATGAAACATTTCTTAAATTATGTTATAATACAACTATTTCTGACTCACATACAGTTCTTCGAAATTTTTTTGTGAAAAATATAATATAACTCAAAGTTATAGGATCAATTGCCTTAAAGAACTACTCTTGTTTAATTGCTTTTATTTAATTAATTAATTATTTTTAATTATAAAATAAGTTAAAAAAATAAAATATAACTATTCCCACAACAATTAAAATTAATTAAAGTTTTAGCGCAAAACAACAATTGGCGGTCAATTAACATCTATTCATTACAAGAGGTAAGTGTTTTAAAAATAATTTTTGTTGATATTATAGATGTTTGTATCTTATATTTATTTGAATAATTTTAAGTTTAGATATAAATTTGATTAATTATTGTTTAATTATTTGAAATAATTTAAAAGATTTTGAAAAAGTTAATTTTAATATAAATATTTATTTTAATTAACTTTTAAAAATAATCAAAGGGATGGAAATACCCGAAGAACGAGTGAATGTGGTGCGGAACATGAAACCTAGGAAAAACAAACACGAGGTCCAGCAGTTCTTAGGTATTGTCAACTTTGACAATGACCTACTCGATCAATTAGTTGAGTTAAGAGGTCCCATACAAGACCTACTAAAGAAAGACCAGCCATTCATATGGGGACCCGAACAACA